>PYAF01006229.1:28946-60865 GCA_007407185.1 Glycine tomentella | reverse complement strand
CTTTCATGAGATAAGATCTACACATTGATTTTCTTTTAAAAAAAAAAACATAAGATCTACATGTTGTAAAACAAAATAATTTTTATTCATATTTTCTTAAAAAAAAACCACAAAATATTCACTACTTGAACCTGAATAACCCCATCTTAGTTGATAAGCATGTTTGGTGATAAATTTTTTGTTATAATATTATTGATATAAAGTAATTATTAATAAAAAATTAATGAAAAATATGATTAACCACTTTTCATAGGATTTTTTTAAATCATTTTTTTCTTTAACAAAATTTGAATTTAAAATTTTACTTAAAGAAACCGAGTTGAATAATATTCAAATCCTTATTGATGATTAGTGATAGTTTTTATTAATAATGAAACAAAATGAACATTTAGACGCGCAACAAATGTGGCAGCTTTCTCATTTCTCTACAACCAAGTATTTTGAA
Organism: Glycine tomentella; assembly: GCA_007407185.1. Taxonomy (NCBI): domain Eukaryota; kingdom Viridiplantae; phylum Streptophyta; class Magnoliopsida; order Fabales; family Fabaceae; genus Glycine; species Glycine tomentella. Next base: position 60,420 of record PYAF01006229.1, on the reverse strand, counting down.
AATGAATGTATGAAACTTAACTTACAGGCTGTATGGTCTTAAATATATACGTAAATACTAGTGTGTTATAACATTGCCATAGCCAATGGCTTTGATATTTAATAAAATAACTTTTTGCGTGTACGGTCAAAAAAAACAAAAAAAAAGAAGATGAGCATAGGGATGAAGTCAGGCACATGTATCTGATATCGATTCCTAACTTGATTTCTTACACTCTCTTTTTATTACAGCTGTATTCACGACCTTCCTATTTCTATCCTTTTGATTACTCACTCCTCTTCTTAGTTCAATATCTCTCTCTTCCTTTTTCCCAAATAAATACTTTCAATTCTCTATACAGTTATTTTAAGATAATGTTTTATATTTCTTATTTATGACTCCATCCAACCACAGTGTCTGACTCTTTCACAAATTCCAAGTTCCCAGTTATTCGTGGTCATACACTTCATATATACAACTAAGGTTCTGGTTGTACTATTACTTTGAATATATTCAATGAATTTTTCTTTTTCCAAAGACAGCTGTTATGTTTTTAATTTTTAAGCCTAGAATACTATAATATTGGAAAATATTTAAAATTCATTAGGGTTATGATTCAATAAGCATATCATAACTAAAACAAGTTTTTTTTTTTTTTAAATGAACTGTGGAGGGAGAATTTCACGGTCCCGGGAATTAGAGCGACCTTGATAAACTTACTATCTAAGGGAATACTTTTCGCAGAAATCAAGCTAAAGACCTTCTTGTGGAGTTATATCTCTACATGTCCACTCTCATGTCTTGCGGACTTAGCACGCTTGCACTAGGCCAAACGCCTGTGGGTTAATAAAACTTTTAGGTATAACATATTTTTATCCATAGAGAAACCCTTTTATTGGAATTTGATAATTTGAGAAGTCATTTATTAGTTTTTAATTTTATTTAGTAACAATAAAAAAGTAATGGTGAGAAATTAATAATAATAATAAATATCTGTAATTAATCTGAAATACCAATATTTGAAAAAGAATAATTTGGACTTTTAAAGTTAATCTAATTTTAATGTTCTCGTGTAATTTTTTGTGATACTATGTATTCATATGTCAATTTCTTTTTAGTAATTGTTGAGAAAAAAATAGTTTTTATAACAGATATGTAACACATTTTTGAATGACATTTTCATTTCCGTTAACCATATTAAGACTTATTCTTATAAGAAATTAATGTCATTTTGTCATATATAATAAAGGGATTGTTTATTAATGAGTAAAGTATCAATTTTAAAATTTTCTGGTCTTCATATTTTATATAATTAATTTTTATCATGATTTCATAGTTAAAAAAAATCAACCAAAATTATTACTATTACAAAAGAATATGATAGAAAGTATGTTCTTAACATTCTTCTAATACACAAAAAAATTATGCACGTGTAATGTGTAATGTGTAATGTGAGATGTGTAAAATAATTTTACACTCTCAATCAATTAAATGTTATGATCTATCACATCATATAATTTATTTTAAGAATTTAATGTTTATATATAATTTTATATTTTCATCTAATCATAAATTATTGTTTGAATTACTTTAGATTAAAATCTAATTTTTGTTCTTCTATTTTGCTCAATCCTTAATTTTGGTCCTCTATTTTAAAATAGAGATATTTGGTTCCTTTAATTTAAGAAATCCAAGATTTTAGTTTCTTATTTCAAAATAGAGAAAGATATTTAGTCCTCTTATTTTACAAAATTTTAATTTTTTCTATATTTTATTTCTTTTATTATAAAAGAAATAAAACATAGATAAAACTGAAAACTAGACCAAAATTGTAATTTTTAAAAAAATCTCTAATTTAAAATATGAGAACTAAAAATTATGGATTTTTTAAAATAAAGGGAATCAAATGTCTCTATTTCAAAAGAGAATGATCAAAATTATATATTGAACAAAATATAAAGACTAAAATTACATTTAAACCATTACTTTAAAATAATTAATTTAAAAATTATCATACTTATCATACAGCTTACATAATCCTTTGAGTGGTGCTATTTAGTACGATTTTTTGAACGAATCACAACATCTACGGAGGTGATTTTTTGTAAAACAAATCCTTGTGAAGATAATTATAAAATTAAAGAAGAATTTCACGAAAATTAACCTTCGTGTGACGAAAACAAATTTCATAACTTTTAGCATATTCCTATTTTTTTCTCTTATTTTAATTGAATAAAATTAATTAAAAAACCTAAAACTGATTTTGTTACCTGTTTATACAACTTCGTGCAATTCTTTGTTACCTATTTGCACTTCAGTTTCGATGCCTGGTTTTGTGCGAACATGTGTTCTTATCAATTTATCGTTTCAATACATGCCTGAATGTGGGTCTTGGGTGGTAATGCATTTTTGCTAATAGGAATTTGGAATTAGGTTGTGGTGGGTAAGACCATAAGAGAGATCCTTGGATGTGAGAATTGATAATGGAGAGAATCTTATAGGCAATGTGAATAGAAGAAAATAGAGAATTCTCCCCGGCCCCAATTCACACATTGCTTAGCAGAGAATGCTGACAATTATGTTTATTGAAAATAATAAAATTTGTTTAATATATGAAAAATTGATTAAAAAATATCTTTGAACAATATCTTTTTTCAAATTAATTTTTAAGATGCATATAAAACATGAAAAGTTTAAGTTTTCTAACCTATAATTTTTGAAAAATTAAAAACTTCTCTCCTAACAAATATCTTCTATATGTATAGAAAGAATCTTAATAGGAGCTAAAATCCTGACTTTTTATTTGAAGATAAAACAATAAACTATTAAGAAATATGTTTTGTTTAGTTAATTTTATAAATACTATTTACACTTATCACTAGTAAAGAGTTTTTATTTTTTTTAAAATATAAAAATTTGTAAATTAAAATAAATATTAATATTTAACATATTTAATTTTACATGTATTTAATTTTATTTTAATACAAATAAATAAATTATTATAAATAATTTTTTATTATTTAATTATAATTTTAAAAAATTACAGAAACTAATATATAGATTATTTTAAAAATTATTTTATGTAATTTATAACAATTAATTAAACTAATATTAATAATCTAAAAAATTAATAAATAAAAATTATTAATTTTTATAATTAAAATAAAAATTGTACTATTTATATATAAAAATAAATACACATAATTTATCTAAATTACATAATATAATTTATATAATTAATTTTCAAATTAATTTATGTAAGTTTCTTGATTTATAATTGGTATTAAAAAATTATTTACTAAATAATTTTGTATAGTTAAAACAAAAATATTAATATGTAATTTTTCTAAAAAAAATAAATATTAAAATTTTATTAATTTATATAATTAGAATAAAAATAATTTACATAATTTTTATAATTTGCATATTAATTGAAGCAATTATATTTATTTATATAATTATAGTAAAAATAATGTGTTTATTAAAATAAATTTAATTATAAATTGATAAAAAAAAGATATATAAAATTGTATAAAATAAAATTAAAAAAGATTAATGACTTATTACTTTTGGAAGCCATGTATATTGTAACATTTTATTAGTTTTGTGAAATGTTTATTATTTTATCAAAATATTGTATTTTTTATACCAAAACCAAAAAAGTATATTAAAATCAATTAAATAAACTCATTTTTTTAAGTAAGTTTTTGCTATTTTTTGTATAAAAAAAGGATCGCCCTCCCAATTCGAAGTTTTTTTCCTGGAAGTTTTAACCTTGTTGACTATGACAACAGTCGCGACTATAAACAGACTCGCGACTATGGCAGGATATTTTAGTAATATTTATTTTAAAAATTAATTGTTTTCTTTAAAATTTTGATTCTTTTCAATAAATATAAAATATTTTATTAAAAGGGAAGCAATACAATAATATAAAAAAAACAATGCACTCTTCAAATGAAAATCCAAAAAGTATTTTGGTAGCAACAAGCGAATGTTTCACCCCCAAAATACAAATAAATTAAATATTTATCCAAATAATACAACCCGTAAAATTTTACCCCTATTACACAAAACACTATTTAGGTGAGAAATTATACCCAAACTAATTTCTCACTTGCAATTTTTTATTTTATTTTATTTTACATACTTTAGAAACCGGTTACTATGAATCGATTTTTAGAGTACTTTCGTTCTTTCCTAGTTTAGAAATTGGTTTCTGGAAAATCGATTTCTAAACTAGGTTTTTTTCTCCATTTTTTTGTAAAAAAAATTCAATTCAGAAATCGAATTGAGTTTTTTATTTTTTATTTCTTTTAGTTTGTTGTTTTTTAAAATATTTTCTAATAATTTATATATATATATATATATATTAATTTTTAAAAATATATAATTTATGTAGAATAGTATTTAAGAAAAATGCATATATTTAAATATTAAATATAAATTTAATTTAGTTAAATATTTATAAACAAATATAATTTCATATGATTTATAACTATCATATGAAAAATATTTAAAAAGAACCATTTTAAATTTTTTTGCATCATATTTTTGTTAATTTTGTTACTTAATAAATATTTTTTTTTCAAGAAAAATGAATATATTTTTTGTTCTCATTCTCCTTATTGGCAATGATTAGTCCCATCATCCCCTCATTAATAAAATGAACTTATCCACATGCGCAGAATACAACTTATATCTATCGTGTGTTGTCAAATAACACTAGCATCCTAACCTAGTAGGTTTAGGATAACAATTGAGTCTCCAGCAATAATAAAATATATTTTGTTTTATTTTAAAATTTTAATTTTATTTTGTTTTAGTTAGAAAATAAAATGAGCAAAAAGAAGATAAAAAAAATATAGCATCAAGTTGAATTGAACTAAACTATTTAAATAACAAAAAGTTTTAAAATTACCTACAGCAAAACAAAATATTTAAAATTGAAACAATACAACAAATTTTTTTAAATACAAAGAATATGATATAAATTTAACGTCGTTGGTTTGAGGCTTGTGATGGGGGCAATTTTTCTTTGAATGGCCTTGGATGCGATACACAGAACATCGCTTTGGTTGACCCAGTTCTCATATATCCATTTCAGTGTGGATACAAGATGAGACAGAACGATCCTTAGAATTTCTTTTCTTGTCTGGATCGAGACATATCATTGGCTTGTGACACGATGGCCAATATGCTTCAATGACATTTTGCTTTACTAACTATGCTTTAGAGTACGTGGTGATGTATCATTTAGTGCTTTTGATGTATGCTATCAAGGCTGACACTAAAGTTGATGGATCGTTTTCAATCAAGTTGTGAATGCTTTTACTGATGAGAAAATGTGACAACTTTGCATGATCTTATGAGATTGAAGGATTTGAACATGTATGAAGTTCACAGAGCTTTCTTATTTCCCACTGCTTAATTGCAAGGATGTATGATGCCCTGTGCCTCCCAGCACAACTATCATCATCACAAATAACAATTAGCTTTGTTGGGTTCAATAGTTGTGTCTTGTAGTTGGCTCCTTTGCTCACATGATACTATTGCAAAACATGTTGTACTTCTTATTTTGTTAGAAAACACATCCCTTCAAATAGAGTCCCCACCAGATGTTGGACTTCTTTGTGATCGAAGCTATGGCCCTATTCATAATCTTGAAAATTATATTCTTCAAAATTTTGCATGTGTGGTGGTATATAGTATGATGGTACAATTGTTATTGGTGAAACAAACTTAGCTTCTTCCTCATGATCTTTCTCCTGGGATTGACTATGTAGAACTCGTCTTCGACCTCACTAAATAGATCGAGTTCTTTGTTAGGTAAGTCAGGCTCTACTGTAAACTTAGGCTTGTTTGGTTAGGTTGATGAGGTAGGCTCTATTGCACAATGGGTACTCAAGTATGGGTGAGGTTGATCCTCAATATTTACAAACATTTGTGAGTAACGAATTGGTGGGAAAATGTGTGGAAAGAAGTTGAGTAAAAGAAGATGTGTTTGGTTCAAATACATTTTGTTGTGGTTGGGTTAAAGTAAAAGTGTCTTGATTTGCAGCGGATGTGTGTGAATAATGAGACTGAGGATAATATTGAGGGTTTGGGGTAGGAAGTGTATGTAGTTGGATATTTGCGTACAATTTACAACATTGAAGAATCTCACTTTGGCGAATAACATAAATCATACCTTTGGCATCAACAAGTTGCATTGTTGTAAACTTGAGAGCATTCTTTTCCCCACTACTTGTGGATATTGAAGGCAGAGCTTTTTGTGGATTTTTCTTTTCAAGGCTTCAAGTGTGAGGCCTCACTTTGTTTCAAAGAACAATGGGTGAGAGCAATGAAACGTATCCCCTTCATATGTTTTGATTATTTGACCATTGTAGTGGACTAACCATTTGATAGATGAGGAAGACATGTGGTGTAATAGAGAAAGAATAGAGAAAGAAATGTGACAGAGGGATTGCGTTTGCAAAGTTGGAAGAAAGTAATAGAGCAGGGAAGTGTTGTGCGAATGTGTTAAGTGAAAGTGAATATGACTTCTATATATATGGGTTAGTGTTAAGGGTTTATGACATAGGGTTAAGGTTTGAAGCATTAGATTCCCTAGCGTACGCAAAAGTGTCTCTGATGCAAAATATTGGATTCCTAACCTAGGGTTAGGGTTTATGCTTTAGTTATTATGTTATGGTTAGGGTTCAGTTTAGGGTTTGGGGTTTTGAGTGTAGATATAGGGTTCAGGGACATGGTTAGTATACTAGGGTTAGGGTTTGTGCAGCAGACGTATGGATCGAGGTCGAGAATTAGGGCAAAAACAAGAAAAATTTACTAAAACTTCAAGATTTCAATCCATGAAGGCAACTTTTGGCACTTAGATTGTTATTTGTATCAGTTGTTTTGGTTAAAATAATGTTTCATTCCCATAGTTTTCATGTCAATGAAGTCATTAAGACAACTTTTGGATCTCAATTTGGCCTTCAAGCACATTAACAAAGTGGTCAAAAACAAGAAAAAATTACTAACCCTTCAAGATTTTAATCCATACTTCAAACTTTTGACATTAAAACACACATGACGAAAGTTCAAAAATACAACAATGAAAAAAACATGACGACCACAAACCATTAAATAATAAAATAGCAATCAAATAAATGGGGGGGGGGTCTTCAAAACTTGATTTGAAGTTCGTTTCTTCATCTAGGTATTTATCCAAACCCTTCAAATTCAAAGAGTTGGCAGAAATTAGTGGTAGATGTGCACATGTTTGTGTGGGTGTGTCCGCGGTGGTAATATATAAATCCAAACATGTGAGATTGGAGATTTTAGTGAACATAGAAAACATAATCATTACGTCCTCATCATCGTGCAATATGCATGCCCAATATTGGCCATAATCACCAACAAATGATACATGTAAGCTAAAATGTATATCCTTGACCACTTTACCATTTGGTAGACTAATCATGTTTCCAATAGCTTGCTTCAAGGCATCAAATGACTTTTTTTGTCAAGTTGAATGATCTTTGGCGAACCGCTTACAAATGTTAAACCATGTTTAGTTGTTATGATGGTGCCATCATAATACACAATCACATTGAATAATGATGAAGTCATGGTTTAGGGTTAGGGTTAGGGTTTAGGGTAGCAGAAAGGTTTCTGATTGAGTTGATGGTTAGAATGCCTTAGTGTAGACCATATTTATAATGTTTGATGGCTTATCACATACACTTCAAAAAGAACGGCCAAGATCCCATCAACAAATTGAATGACCTAGATATCACCGATTGGAGCAACACACGTTCAACGACCAAGATCCCGTCGATAAAAGGAATGGCCTAGACATCATTGATTGGAGTAATGAACATTGAACGACCAAGATCCCATTGACAAAATCAACAACCAAGATCCCACCAAATGAATTATGTTACTATTAGATTTTTTTTCTATAAATACAATGCATGTATTGTCATCATATACACTAACTCACAAACTCACTTTGTCTTGTTCTCATATATCTCTTGTTAACTTCTTGAAGTTAGTATAAAAGCCTAAACCATGGAATCTACAGATGCGCCTCTTTTTTGGAAACAACACCTTCATAGATCTAGAGAAGTATGCAATACATTTGTTTAATTGAATGTTAATTATGTTGTGATTCACAAATAATGATGTTGTTATTATTTTGATTTCTACAGGTAACAGACGATGTAATTCAATCATATGCTCAGGCTATGCCTTTTCTAGATCCCAGAATTGAACCTTTGTTGGTTCAAGCTGGGTTTTCAGATGTTGCAAAGCTTGGACAAGTTAAAATTGATGATGCTTTAGTGATTGCTTTGGTTGAAAGGAGGAAATCTGAGTCACACACGTTTCATCTTCTTGTTAGTGAATGCATAATCACCTTGGAAGATGTTGCTCTTCAATTGGGTTTACACGTTGATGGAAGACCAGTTACTGGCCTAACATATTATGATTGTGAACAACTGTGAGCATAATATATAGGTGTTGTTTACCTTGAGATTGCACCGGTGGAATCAACACTTAAACTAAAATCGTTAAAAGAAAACATGTTGACTCTCTTAGCAGAACCCACATCACAACAATTAGCAGCCCATTGTAGGGAATACATTTTAGGGCTAATTGGTGAGGTGTTGATGCTTGACAAGTCAAGGAACATAGTTCACCCGATGTATCTATCCTTGTTAATAGATCTTGATTGGGTTGGTCGGTACAGTTGGCATTTGACATGTTTAGCATATTTGTACAGAGAAATGTGTGGGACTATTTATCCCACATCCAAAAAATGGGAGGATGTATAGTGTTGTTATAGTCTTGGGCATGGTATTGCATGCTTTTTATTTAACTAAGGGTCGAGCGCCAGCCGTCATATCCATTTGCAACTAGCTAAACAAAAATTTCTCACTAAAAAAAAGTCAATTTATGGTAATGTATTTGACACTAACATATTACATTTCACTAGATGGAGCGGCAGATGGCTATGGTTTTTTGGAATCCCACGCTGATGTGATAGACTACAGGTCAAGATTTGACAACATGCATAACGAGGAGGTTGAACCATTTGTTTTTTGCTTTATTTATTCAAACATCAATTATATTATTTTTAAAATTACTAATGCAAATTATATTTTCCCTTACAGAGATTTTGCGTCATTTCTGCCAGAAAATGCAGATAAAGATTCCAAAATATGGAGTGCTTGTGTAGCTTTCATCTATTTTCGAGTGGTAGCATGACATTAAACTGACAATGTCATTTTCAAATTTGGACTTTGTCAAGACATACCAAATCTATCACATAATCTTGACAAAGTCCATTAAATTGACATGAGAGGACATATTGGCACAAATTGGGTAGAGGAACATCAATAGTGAATTGCAATTTGAAAGGAAAGGCGCAAATATGTGTTAATTGGCCAACCAATTCTAGGGAGATTGAACATATGAGTCACTACATGAATTGGTACCGAGCAAATTCAAAAATTTTCCTAACACGGTTTGCAACCCATCTAAACGTTGCCATCACATCTCATTGAACTAGTGGGCGCATACGACATTAATTGCTTTCCCATTTAATTATGTAGTATTATGATGATTGTCATTTTGCTCTTGTTAATTGAATGAACAATGTATTAATTGATTGAGCATTGTATTTTTCTGATACGAATTGACTGAACATTCATTTCTTCGAGACGATTTGACCCCCACATTGCTTTTTCCCATACAATTTGACCTCACATTGCTTGTTTCGAGACGATGTGATTGGACAATGCTTTCTACGAGATGATTTGACTAAACACTACCTTTTTGAATTGCGCATATCAAACATAATTAATTAAGACTCAATCTAAATCATTTATATTGTCAGTGCGATCTTAGTCGTTGATATGAGTCATGGGAGAACAACAGATCATCTAATATATATATATGGCTAGATCTGGTTTGCCTTTTACTTATCTGAACTATTATCCAGACAAAATGCTTTATGTTCCCTTTAATGCTTTTGTACATGCTTTAAGTACTTTTATGTCTTAATTGATTAACATGATAAGTAGAGAAAGTTCCGATTTGGTGTTGCAAGGGTAGTAAGTCCTGTTGAGATAAGTGCGATAAATCCTACAAAATATTAAGATCTGAACTTTTGTCTGAAAATTCATTGGCTTTAGTTAAGAGATTTAAGTAAAAAAAAAAAAAAGAGTCTGGAATATAGCTTAGTAGGTAATGTTCAACCCGGATCTATCTTTATGTTTTGTATAGAACCAAAGGATGGTAATGATACCAGGGGACTATTTTTATGATCTTATCTCTATGTCTCTTTTCCGCACCTTTTCCTCCCGCCTTTCCTTTAAATTCTCCCAACCCTCATCTTCCTCTGTTAATCCTTCCCAAGCTGAAAATGCTTTAATCAAATCAAACCGAAATATTTTCAAAGAAGAAGTTTCATTTGAGGATATTAATCAATATCTGGATGACTGGAAGATCTCCAGGATTCCAGAAAACGAACTTTAATTTACAAACTTGATGGAAAATATTTTCGTAAAACTGATTTCATAATTCAAACTGTTGAGACTAATATACGTCTTAAATCTGATTTTGATGAAATTAAACTTCTTTCAAACAGTTCCTTGAAACTTCACAAATAAAAATACAGTTTTCTGCATATTGGATGTGTTCAAGTTGCAGCCAAACCCTTAGGTATAGAAGGGTTAAACACCTCAATTCTTTTATGCTTAAGAGACTCCCGTCGCAATCAGTTCACCGATTCCATTTTAGGCACCGTAGAAACCAATCTTAGTAATGGACCAATCTATTTCAACCGTTATCTTGATAGGACTGTCAGTCTTGAGGATGCCAACATTCTAGATGTCTTAACCTTAGATGTCCAGCTTTATGGTCTTGATATGAAGGCTGGATCCATCCCACTTAATATCATCTATCGGGTTCAATATAAGGTAATGAACTCGTGCATGTCTAGGGTTCTCAAGCCTAGGAAGACTAGAGAAACTACTTTGTTTCTCGCAGACACAACCAAGGCTAAGGTTGTGATTCCGAAAGTCATCAAGTGGGAAGACATCAATTTCCCTCAGACTTGGGCCATGGATAGAGTAGTCCCAGCAAAACCCCAAACCACACCTAGCTTCGAGTCTGTTAAGAAGTATGACTCTGGAAGGGTTGAGATCACCTTTAATAGATCCAATTCCTTCAATACGGCTAGATCATCCTTTACTAGAGATTCCAGATCTGAAATGTTTAGATCTATTTTCTCTAGAAAATCCTTTTCTGTTGCTCCAAGTGGAAGTAATAGTAGAATCAAGCTTCAGGGTGTAGAAACCTAGTCTACTATTCCTCAACCTGTTTATCAACAGGAAAATAATAAGGAAGAGTCTAGATCTATCCCTTCTCCAACCTTTTCATCTATGCAGGATTATGAAGTTATCCATGATTAATAAGACTGGCATAGATTATGAAGCCCATAAGCTAGATTTCAACTCTGAGGAAATGACTCCTCAAAGAGAGTGGTTTCTTAGCCATTACAGGGATAGTAGTAAAGACCAAATCAGGGAAGAGTATTATTCCTTTCTTAATCTAGTTAAGTCTCAAATCTTTTTCTTTGATTGGTTTAAGTCTTATACAGCTTACCATAGGATAGACTACCCTTTCTTAGAACTAAACACCATTAGTGTTATCACTAAGTATGATCTTAAGGATGACCAGATAGTTAGATTTGAGTTCCCTCCATCGACCAAGTTTATTCTTCCTAATGTCACAAACGAAAAGCATGGTCACATCTATGTCTCACCCTTTAAGTCTAGGAATGAATCTGAACCTATAACTCCTAAGGATATTAAGAACCTTATGGAGTAATCTAATTATACCAATAGATACCTTCAGTCCATAGGAGAAAAATTAGAAGAAAAACCTAATCTTACCATAGAAGCCAGTACGTCTTCAGCTAAAACCATTCAAACCCCGATCTTTAAACTATTTAGGATGACCGATAAGCTTAGGAAAAAGTTTGCTAAACTTAAAGCTTTCAACCAACCCAGTCACCCTTCAGAAGAGTCTAAGGAAAAACTTGAGGGTTTAACTTCTATAATCATTCAAGATACTCCTCAGACTTCACAAGAAGCTCATTCTAGACCAACCCTCACTAGAGCTAGATCCATGAAGCCCAAAAGGATAAAGATAAGGAAATCATTGTCCTTGATCAAGCTGGATCAGAAAATGGTAACTCTGACTCAAATAGATCAATTCATATTAATCCCAATTAGAAATCAGCCCAATTGGAAGCAACCCTCCAAGCTTTATTACAATAGGGCAACTGCTCCTGATCTTCTCCTAGAAGAAAGGGAATACTCCAAATCCTTTAATGCCAACCACATCTATGAATGAAACATAGATGGCAAAACGGAGTACCAAATCCTGAATATCCTCCAGCAGATGACCATGGTTGCTACAACCTATGATACATCCCTTAATTGCACAGAAGCAGTTATTGTAAACATTTTAGTTTTCGGTTTCACTAGACAACTAAAAGGCTGGTGGGATAATTACTTGTCCAAAGAGCATAAGATTACCATCTAGAGTGCTGTCAAAATGGAAAATGATGGTACAATATTAACCCAAGATGGTAAAACTATTCCTGATTCTGTCAACCAGTTAATCTTTATCATAGTTCAACATTTCATAGGTGATTCCAGTCTTTGGAAAGATAGATCTGCCGAACTCCTTTCCAATCTTAGGTGTAAGACCTTAGCAAACTTTAGATGGTATAAGGATACCTTCCTCACTAGAGTCTTTACCCGTGAAGACAACCAAGAGCCTTTCTGGAAAGAAAAATTTCTTGCTGGTCTTCCAAAATCTTTAGGAGATAAGGTTAGGGACAAGATTCGTAGTTAGCACCCTAACAACGAGATTCCTTACAAGCAATTAAGTTATGATCAACTTACTGCTTATATTTAGAAGGTATCCTTGAAGATTTGTCAAGATGATAAGATCCAGTATCAGCTTGCCAAAGAAAAGGCTCAAAATCGCAGAGATTTGGGTAATTTCTTTGAGCAGTTTGGCCTCCCATTCTCCAAGCCCAGAAAACCCAAGAAGCATACCCGTAATCCGATAGACAAAAACCTAAGAAGTCTGTTTATCATCGTCATAAGTCAGGAACCCCACCTAGAAAGCTTAGGAGAGAATTCTAGACCAAACCTCCCTTTGATAAGGTCAACATTCCTAAGAAACCTGTAGTCTGTTGGACTTGTGGCAAACCTGACCATAAAAGTCAATATTGCAAGCTTAAGAAGAAGCTTAGGAACCTTAATCTAGAACCCTTTGTTGAAGAACAAATTAATCAGCTCTTAGTAGAATCCTCCTCCTCCGAAGAATCTGATAAGGGGACTTCTGAAGGTCACTCTTCAGAAAATCTAAATCAAATTCAAGAGGATGATTTATCTTTGACTGATGAAGACTGTCATTCTTCCTCCCAAATCAATGTCCTCACTCGGAACAAGATCTTCTTTTTGAGGTGATTAATTCTATTTCTGATCCTAGAGAGAAGAAAAATCTTTTGTTAAAACTAAGACAATCTTTCAATGAACCATCTTCTAGATCAAACAATTTGTTAATTAATAACATGTTTAATATTAAAGAAACTCTTAAGAAATTTGAAAAGAGTATTGTTAAACCCATAACCATCCAGGATCTTCAGCATGAGATTAACTAACTGAAAGCTGAAATTTGTCTTATTAAAGAACAACAAAATGTTCACCAAAACATTTTGAGTGTTCTGCAATCTGGTGATCAAACTGATGAGGAAAATCATGATCAGACTAATGAACCCTCTGATAATGATTCTCCAAATGATTCGGTTACTCTTGAGGTTCCTCCAAAGAATTTTGAATTAATAAACCAATTAACAATTCAAAAATTTTATATTAAAGTTAAAATCATGGTTGGGTCTTTCGTCCTTGAAATTGAAGCTCTGTTTGATACAGGGGCAAATTTGAACTACATTCAGGAAGGATTAAGTATTTTGAAAAAACTTCTGAACGACTTAGTACCGTTAGTGGTTCTAAGCTTCGTGTCAATTTTAAACTTTCAAACGCTTTTATTGAAAATGATGATTTTAAAGTTAAAACTTCTTTTCTCTTGGTTAAAAATCTTAAAAATGCAGTTATTTTGGGAACACCTTTTATCAAATCCATCTTTCCCATAACCATATCAGATAAGGGTATTTCCATTACTTATCTGGATAAATCCATTACTTTCAGATTTCTAAAAAACCCTATTGTTAGAAATTTGAACCCAAGCCTTTTAAGCAAAATCAAATTAATTATCTTAAGGAAGAAATTTCTTATAAGAAAATTGATGATTTGCTTAATCATCCTGTTATTCAGAATCGAGTCCAGTCCTTGGCCAACCAAATCCAAAACTCTATTTGTGCTGATCTTCCAAATGCTTTTTGGCAAAGGAAACAACATATTGTTGATCTCCCTTACGAGAAGGATTTCAATGATCGACAAATCCCCACCAAGGCTCGACCCATCCAGATGAGTCAAGAACTCCTTGTCCATTACCAGAAGGAAATCCAAGACCTTCTGCAAAAAGGATTAATAAGAAAAACCAAAAGTCCTTGGTCTTGTTCTGCTTTTTATGTTAACAAACCAGCTGAAATTGAGCGTGGATCTCCTCGTTTGGTTATCAACTATAAATCTCTCAATCAAGCTCTTCAGTGGATCCATTATCTGATTCCGAATAAAAAGGATCTTCTCAATCGTCTTTTTTCTGCTAAAATCTTTTCTAAGTTTGACATGAAATCAGGATTTTGGAAAATTCAAATCAGTGAAAGAGATTGTTATAAAACAACTTTTACGATCCCTTTCAGACAATATGAATGGAGAGTCATGCCTTTTGGATTAAAAAATGCTCCTTTAGAATTTCAAAAAATTATGAACGACATTTTTAATCCTTACTCCTCCTTTATTATTGTCTACATTGATGATGTCCTTGTGTTTTCCCAATCTGTCGACCAACATTTTAAACATATTAACATCTTTATTCAGGTAATCAAGAAGAATAGTCTTGCTTTATCTAAAACTAAAATCAATCTTTTCCAAACAAAAATTCGTTTTCTTGGTCACAACATCTACCAGGGCACTATCACTCCTATTAATCGTGCCATCGAGTTCTCAACCAAGTTCCCTGACCAGATAATTGAAAAAACTCAACTCCAATGTTTTCTCGGATGTTTAAATTATGTCGCTGATTTTTTCCCTCAGCTGAGTAATCTTGCCAAACCTCTTTATGATCGTCTTAAGAAGGCACCTCCTCCGTGGTCCAATGTTCACACTGATCTTGTTAAACAAATTAAATCTCAAGTCCAAAATCTTCCCTGTCTATACCTTCCCAATCCTGTAGCCAAAAAGATTGTCAAAACTGATGCCTCTGACATTGGTTATAGTGGTATCCTCAAACAATCTGTCAATGGCAAAGAACAAATAATTGCATTTACTACAAAACACTGGAATCTTGCTCAACAGAATTATTCCACAGTTAAAAAGGAAGTTTTAGCAATTGTTTTATGCATATCAAAATTTCAATATGATTTGCTTAATCAAAGGGTTTTAGTTCGTGTTGATTGTAAATCTGCAAAAGAGATTTTACAAAAGGATGTTAAAAACCTTGCATCAAAACAGATTTTTGCCAGATGACAAGCTATTTTGAGTATATTTGATTTTGAAATAGAATTCCTCAAAGGTACCTTAAACTCTTTACTTGACTATCTCACTCACCAGTAGTAGTAGTCCTATGCCAGATTCAGTGAAATCATCTTCCTCTTCACGAGGAAGAGGCAGAACCACCAAACCAAGACTAGCCATGGTCGGCTTAATCGCCTATGCAGGGTTGGATCTTCATCCAAACAGGAAGAAGGTCCCAAAAACCAATCAAAATCTGGGTCATCCACCCGAGTATTACCTCAATCCTTTACTAGGTCTTCCACTTAGAAATCCAAACCTCAATCACAAACAAAAGCAGACTATGCCATGCCAATCCAAACTCTTTTGGCCCTTCAAGAAGAGGGTCTTACTCACCTTCCAAAAGGCCTTCCATCTAAAAATGGGCTGACATTACTTCTGAAGATGAAGATAATGAAAGCCTTGCAACCATGATAAAAAAATCTATCCCAAACACCCATAATCATAAACCAACCAAAAGGCAAAGTCATTGTTGAACAACCCGAACCTTTGGCAGCCCAAAAGCCTAAATCTCAAACCCAATATGTCTCAAAAAACAAGTATCAGGACGTTGTCCAAATGGAACCTGAGGTTTGGGATCCCAAGCCAAACAGAATTCCCTAGAAAATCTTCCCTAAAAACTCTCAGGGTAATCAGTTCCATTACATGCCAACCTCTTTGCTCAAGACAAGACATTTTTATGAGTTTATTTTGGTCAACACCAACTCAGTCCAAATTAAACATCATAAAAATAAAGACTCTGAGCAAATCGCTTATTCAACTCTACAAATCTTGAAGGTCTTAACAACTAAAGAATTTGGATAATTGAATAAAATAAAAAGATTTTCTCAAAACTATGATCCCATTGGTTTTTCTTATTGGGATTATCAAACTGCCTGGTATAACGTCTTTCACTTCCAGAATAAAGACTTTATGTATTCATGGCTTATTTATTTCAAACAAAATGTCCAATACAAGTTTCCCTAGTGGTTTTTAAAGTGGTGGAATTTTTATGGACCAATCCTTGAGATACTCCCTTCTGAGGTAGTATCTAGCCTGACAATCTTTACTAAGAAGTTTGAGCACCCTGATAATGATCCCTTCCCGGTGGACTGACACTTCTTCAGTAAGTTGTCTCTCGCCTGGATCTTCCAATGGCGACATGTTTATGGAAATGTATCAATCAAGGGACAATTGCCAATGCTTTGAAGGTAAGCTCTTGTCAAGTGGTGGTCTCAGTTTGACCATTCAAGGGCTAATCCAGAACAGATATCGCTTTGCTTTAAACAACATCCAACTCTCACCAAAGCAGCAGATCCCGAAGAGTGCAAATTCCTCAATCAAAGATCACAAGTCATAGCAGCCTTGACATCTTCCACTTCGAAAGAGAAGTTCAAAGAGAATATGAAGATGATCTTTAATCTTTTGGAGAAGGAGAATGAAGATGCCTGCTCTTCATCCAAAAGCCAGCTAAAGAATTTGCCGAAGCCTCCTTATAATCATCGGACTATTTCTACCAGAATGAAGACGACTGCTTTGGCATCAATCTAGAAGATGACTGACGACAGCCTGACATCAGCATTGCATCATCATTTCCTGCGGCAGATTACTGTGCAATACTCTTCACTATAGCGGTAGATTTTTCGATTTTGGCTACCGGAACTGTAGAAATAGGAAATGTTTTGTCTATTTAAGGGCTGCATCCCGTAATCTTTCATCAAGTTTTTCTTTCAGAGAGTTCTTCATAGATATACCTCTGAGCAATCTTTTGTTTTGAGAAATAAAATCTTATTTTCTCATTTTGCATGCTTTCATTCTACAACTGAATATTTCTCTTCTCATCTACTCCCTCTCATCCCGACGGCTTGCCATGATTGAGAGTTTTATTTTATCTTTATGATCTAAATTTATATTTCTGCATGAATTAATTAGCCATGTGAATTCCGTATTCTATTTCTGCTTTCCATTTATGTTATTCTCTCTCTCTCTCTATATATATAATATATATATATATATAGCAGTAGAGATTTGATGCAACTCAACACCTTTGTCTGATATTCACCCTATTGCTTAAAACATGGAGAGTGTATCCGCTCTAGTGTATTGCGATGCTGACATTATTCCATCAGATGAAGGGATAGTGTTTGAAAGTCCTCGTAATCCTAAAGTCATTATAATAAGTGAGGACATGTTGCTTGGTGCCTTTAAGAAAACAATTTTTTATGCCAGCAAAAGTTGTCAAATTTTAGTAAATCATTTTTACCGTCAACCAATCTATGTAGGAGATGGTTTTGTTACATAGGACTATATGGAGCTCAAATGTGACGATGGTGTAAGAAAAATATTTTTCTTCTATCCAGAATTTAGTACCAAAGGTCTGATTGAGTTAAATGCAACTTTTGGCGTTTTTCAGATGAAATCCTTATCCTGCTGCGCAAACCAAGAAAACCAAGAATGATTGATGAAATAATTTCTTTGATGCATGATGAATCTATGTAGTCATTGCGCAAACTACTTGCTATTTTTTAGAATAAACTTGTAATTCATCATTGAAATTTCATTGTTTTTTTAAGATTCCCTACTTTAATCGGATTAGTCCAAGATGATTATAATGTTTACCTAAGTTTTATTTATCTAAGTCTTTTTCTTAGTCTTCTTCAATCTTGATAAACTTGATTTTCATTTAAGGATTAATTATTTTTTTAAAATACTATTCTAGATAAATCGTCAATATATACTATTAAAATTGAACATGTTTTATTTATTTAATTTGTTTAGGTAAAAGAATTAGATCACTTAAATATATGCATTTTTTTTATAAATATTTAACTAAATTATATATAGAGTATTGAAATATATGCATTTTCTTAAATGCTATTCTAGATAAGATATGCATTTTTTTTTATAAATATTTAACTAAATTATATTTATATTGATTATTTAAATATATGCATTTTTCTTAAATAGTATTCTAGATAAATTATATTTTTTTATAAACTAATATATATAAATAAATAAAATAAAAATGAAAATAATATATTTTTTAAAACGAAAAAAACCGTTTAAATAAAAAAACAGTTAAAAGTTTTATAAGGAAAAAATACAAAAAATAACAAAAAAAAGCATTCAATTTCTAAAGTGAGTTATAAAAAAAAATCTATCTCAATTTCGGTTCTTTAGAACCGATTACCAAACTAGGTAATTGTTTTTTACAAAAACATATTTTAGAAATTGGTTCCCCTACATAAAAAAAACTGTAGGTTAGAAATTGGTTTGAAAGGGATCGATTTTTCACATGAACAGTATTTTATATCATTAAAATAAATATTTTTTAGATTATATTATTTAAATAAATATTTAATTTATTTTTATTATTTAGTTGAAAAAGTCATCAGCAAGCAAACAGCTACAACAGAGGGAAGTAATAGAGTTGTAGGTGGTAAGAATGTGTTTGGATAGAGAATTTTAATTGGAGAAAGTAATTTATTAGAGAATTTAAAATTCTTTAATTTAAAATATTCTGTTTGGATATTTTTATATGAAAAATTTAAATTTTTGAAATTTTAAAAGAGAATTTTAAACAATTAAAAATGTGGAATTTGAATTTCCTTCTAAAAGATGAGAAATTGAAATTCTCTTCTTTTCTAGAAGCTCTAACCACACAACTTTTTGCTCCATCTTAATCGTCGACGAATACTTCGACCTCCACTACTTTCACGACACCCACCTCACATGCTTTTCCGTGCATGATGTTCAAAATTTTAAAAACAAAGAAATTGAATTTCTTTATCCAAACACAAAATTTTGAAAATTAAGAAATTTAATTTCTTTATCCAAACATAGAATTTTGAAAATAAAAGAATTTTAATTGATACATTTTAATTTTCCTGAATTTTAAATTTCTTGATATTTTAAAATACTCTATCCAAACATACTCTAACTTAATGTTTATAAAAAAAAGGTTGTATATTAATGAAAAATATTGTAGGTTGTATCAATAAATAAGGTATTATAAAAAGTATTCAAGAATAAAAATAGACTTTAATATATTCTCAAGGGAAAATAGTTCTATATTATTATCTAATTATAAATCATAATTTATATTATTTTAAAAATTAATAAATTTATCAATAGTTGATGAATTATGATATAATTGTGTAATTGTTTTACATTATTATACAATATTTTTTCTCTTAAAAATAAGTTTTTTATTTAACAGTTATTTTATTTAAACATATTTTTTTAATCAATAAAATAAGTTTTTAATTGAAAAAAAGTGTTTACAAACACATTTAAAAATTGGCATTGTCCATGTACGAATAAAATCAATACGTAAAAAACAAGTTTTATACTATTTATTTTAATAGCTATGTTATACTACTTTGATGATTTAAAAGATTAATTTGAAGCTCAAATCAATTTGGGGACAAATTTTAAAATCAAAAAGTTTAAAGGCAAAAGGCTGCATAAAAGATGATTTTTACACCTCATTTTAAGTAATAATTTTTTTCATCCCACTTTTATTAAAAAGATGAAGATAAAAATTATTTACAAAATGTTTTCCAACCTATCATAATAAATAATCACTTTTATCTATTTTTTTTAAATTTTAAGATTTTTTTACTGAAAAAAAATGATTTTTTTTAAAGATTAAACAGTAGAAAATAAAATATAAAAATATTCTATCATAACTATAATACGACATAATTGTATTTTCATTTTTTATTACAGTTAATGTAAAATTTTAGTTATCTAATACTATTTTACTTTAATTTAATTTCTTTTGAAATTATTACAATCAAATTATTTTATCATTTTTTCTTTATATAAAATATTTAAATTCTTACATTTTTTTTACTTATTGAGAGTTTTTTGATACACTTGAAATAATAATTTGTTTTAAAGGCTTAGAAGATTAAAAGAATAAGTTTAAAGAATTTTACAAGATGTGAAATTTAAAGTTTTAAAAATGATGAAATTCTTTGATTTTAGGTAAAATAAGAAAAAAAGAATTAAAAATAGTACAACTAATTCAGAAAATAATGATATAAAAAATGAAAATTGAGGAGTTAAGAAAAGCATACTGAAGAGTTCAATAATAAAAAATTAAAAAAGTTAAGAAATTAAATTTAAATATATTACGACTAAAACTACACATTGGAGTAACTAAAAACAGAACTAAACCTTGAACTCTTTAGTCAAAATTCCACATTCCATAATCATGTACTACATTGGAATGTGAAAAAAACAAATGTAATTCCTTTACTTTCTCCGTCTGTTTCGTGAGAATTGGTATGCAGATCATAATTTTATTATTTTATTTAATATTTAATTAATAAATATATTATAATATTCAATCTCTCTCCTCTTTCTCTCTCTTTCTCACACACATAACAACCAAAAACACAAAAGTATTAAGCATGCCACAAAGAAAGAGAGATTGCGCAACATTTCAGTGATTTACTGATTTTTGGGTAATTATCCTCGTGATCTGTGCACAATCATCTGCTACTTCATATACCTTCTTCCTTCTGCCCCCCTCTTTCCGCCTTTCTTTTTTCAACACCCTTCTCATAGGAACAACCCCTTTCAAAGTTTTGGGATTTGGAGGGTGCAAAAGGTGAGATTTTTCAGTTGGGTTTTGTGTGTGTTATCTTAAAAAGCCTTTTTTTTCTTTCTGTTTTTTTTTTTTTATAATTTATTTAACTTTTTCTTTTTCCTTCTGGGATTTCTTGTTATGTATGTGAAGCTGAGCCAATGTGTTTTATAAGGTTTGAGTCCTTTGTGTGAAGTTTTATGTAGTTTGGTGCATTATCTGTCAGCTAGGTGAGTTCAAGTTGCATTTTTATCTGTGTATTTTGACTTTGACTTTTGTTTTGTTTTGTTGTGTTTCTTGTTCTTGTGTTCCACGTGCTGCTTTTGTGTATTGCAATTTTGGGCTTGGATGGGGTTGTTGACAGGTTTTCACATCATCACAATTGACTGCTGCTGTAACAATTTTAATTCATTGGAAGAATTTCTCATTTTCTTGAGTTTGTGGTGGTTGGTTTGCTTAAATTGGTTTATTGAGTTCTTTTAGGTCAATTCCTTTGATCTATGGGGTGTTTGAGTTTGTTGAGGTTGGTTTTACTTATGGCTTCTCACTTTACTATAGGTACACTTGAAAGAAGTCTCTTGATTAGGGAGCGCTCTTGGTTCCTGAAAATGCAAGTTATCTTAGGTTGAAGAGAGAGCTGTTAGGGGCATGAGTGTCATGGATATTTTAATATTATTAATATTAGATAGAGACTTGGTAGGTCTAAAGTGAAAAAATTCGATTTTTTTTTTATCTAACTGAAAGGTTTAATTGACTTTGTGATTTTGTTCTTCAACTATAAAAGATTGGCTTATGTACTTGTGATTGGGGCTTTGGTCAAAGAGGAGGGTTTCCTCTTAACTTCCAAATGAGATGGAGCTGTCCTGATCAGTTATTTGATTCTGTTAATTTCCTTTTCTTCTACCTGATGTGCATGGTAATTTTGTTTTATCTATGTCTTTGCTTAAAGTGAAAGAAAAATGAAAATTATCTGATTGGTGATCTTAACAGATTGTTTGGTGTATGCTGTCATCAGAATTTAGCCCCCTTGAAAAACCATCTTATATTCTATCTTATTTTGCTGAGAAATGAACCTTTACTCGTTAGAGAATGACATACTTAGTACAATAATTTTAGGCTCCTTTAAGAATCAAAACGCAAAGTCGATTAATACCAGTTTTGTTCCTTTCAATATAATTACTTTAACTTCCATTCAAATAAAGATTTTGAATATTCCACAGTTGGGTTTGGCATGAAACAAAATACCCTTTTCACAAATGAAAATTCTGTGTCTTTTCCCCCTTTCAAAGTACTCTGTATAATGAGCTATCTATTGGACAGCAAAATAACTGATTGCTTCCATTTCGAAGCCTTTAGTGCTTGATGACATTAGATCTTCTTTCTCATGCTGCTTGATGACGTAGAGTTTCTGAAGGCATTCACTTGGAAATGTATTTACATACTCATCTCATGAGAAGTTTTTTATTTCCTTGGCTTGTCCTGAAGTAATGTTTTCTTTAGTGATTGGTAGAACTTATTTACCCTGAGAAGTTAAGATTAAAATCTATATCGTATTAATTTCCCTGTGGCAATTTTGTTTTGTCTTTGATATAACGAAGAGATGTTTGAGCAAATAGCAATATATAAAAATTCCTTTTGCACTTTAGTTAATTAATGCAATAGTTCATTTTTCACACGACCATTATGTGTATGCATTTTCCCTTTGTAATTGTTGTTTTTCTCTCTTATACTTCTATTAAACTAGTAAGGCATAGATGATTGAATCCATTTTTTGTGAGTTGCACACTACTATAATCACTAGAGAAGGCAGTTGTTGTGCAATTTAACTATTGGATTGTAATATGCAAGTTTACCTTTGGTATTGACTGAATGTACCTCTTGGAAGCTTTTATGCATATCTTATAGTTAACTCCAATTTTTATGACTTCAGGAAGTAAATTTAGTCAAAAAGGTTCTTGTTTTCTTGTAGAACTTTTTGAATGCATACTGTGACGAAGATAAAGAACTTAAACTTAGTTTATTCTTATGTATGATCTCTTAGCATCTAAATTATCATAAAATGGAATCTCCAGGTCTAAGTTGAGTGTGTCTTCCTTTGAATATCATATAGTCATATCCAATGGAAATTGAACAACATGGAGTGTAATTCTTGTATGAAATTTGATCATAGTATATTCGTTCATTCTGAAAAAGCGGTTTTCTAGTACTTTTAATTTCCCAATTTATTTATGACCAAAATATTTCTTTCCTCTGATGAGTTTGTTTCCAACATCTGCTGCATAAAGTTGTCCACTCTTTGAGTGAACTGGTCACTTCATGTTATATAAATAGTTTTCTTTTGGTATCCTTTATTGCTTTACATACCCATCTTGTTTGCTTCATTGTGTTAAATTGCTCACACTACTTTCTAATTACCATGTTTATACAAACTAAACAATTGTCCTAAGCTAGTGGGTAGTGTCTACTTTTTCTTTATTTGTTTTTCAAATATAAAGTATTTTTGTTTTAGTGGAAAAATATAAATGTTTGGTTCTTGCTTTAAATGTTGTATTTTTATGTATTTGTTCGGGTATGATATTTTATAAGGACAGGAATTTTTTATTGCATGCTAACTTGTGTAATTTTTTTTAATACTAATCAAACAAGTGCATGTTTACTTTTCTCTTGATTTCTGTTTTTATTATTCAGGGCATGAGTTTTGTGAAAATAATGCTTTAAAAGCAATGGGGGGACGCTGATCAAAAAAAAAAAAAGCAATGGGGGGACAATTCTGACAAATATGGATCCTCAGGCCTTCATTAGGTTGTCAATAGGTTCTCTGGGTTTGCGATGCACTGGAATTGAACTGAGCATTGCAAAATCTGGAATTCAAACACTCTCTTTACCTTGTGTTTGTGAGATACGGCTTCGAGGTTTTCCTGTTCAAACATCATCAGTCCCTGTGATATCCTCCACAGAAGTTATACCTGATATTCAGAACGTTGCTTCTAGCTTTTACCTTGAGGAATCCAATTTAAAAGCGTTGTTAGCTCCTGGATGCTTCTACAACACTCATGCTTGTTTGGAGATTGCTGTGTTTTCAGGGAGGAAGGGATCTCATTGTGGAGTTGGCAACAAAAGGCAGCAAATTGGGATTTTTAAAATGCAGGTTGGCCCTGAGTGGGGTGAAGGAAAGCCAGTGATTCTTTTCAATGGGTGGATAGGTATTGGCAAGAACAAACAGGAGAATGGAAAGCCGGGTGCGGAGTTACATTTAAAAGTGAAACTAGATCCTGACCCTAGATATGTATTTCAGTTTGAAGATATGACAACATTGAGTCCTCAGATAGTTCAACTGCAGGGATCCATCAAGCAGCCAATCTTCAGTTGCAAGTTTAGTAAGGACAGGTGATATGAAATTCATGATCTATTTCACTTTCAATTGTGTTGACTCTTCTAAGAAATCTTTAGAAATCATCATTTAGTTCTCAAATAACTTGCATTTGAGTTTTAAAATTGAAATCAATATCATGTTTTACAAGGTTTTTCTTCTGTCAACATAATTAAGTATGGATCTGGCTCCTCTAAAGTGAACTCACTTTAGAGAGTGAAGTAACAAATTTCAATCGTCGATGAGAAAATCAATGATTAAATTATGTGCACGTGCATTATAAATCATGCATGTGTTAGAATATCAACCATTGCTTTCTTCGTCAACAACTTAGATTTGTTACTTTACTGACTAAAGTAATAACTCGCTTTGGAGGAGCCAAATCCATTACGTGTAATTTTCTTTGCATCCTGAAGCATGGACAAAACACTTATACCAGAATGTCTGTGTGGAATGATGTAGTTAACCAGTCTCCTCCAATAGAAGCTTAAATTATATTTCATAAGAACACGACGCCTGATTTTGGGACCAAGGAATTAAATCATTCTCTCTAATCAATATTTCAAGTAGAAAATTGGTAGTGTGTTTTCTTCGTTGTTTCTTTGTCAGTTGGTTGGACCTGATATCTGTAAGACCTGCAACACTTGTCTAAACATTTGTTGTCAATAAAACTTTTGATAGCTATGGAATGACAGGGTTTCCCAGATTGACCCGTTGAGCGCATACTGGTCAGGTTCTAATGACATTTCTGACTTAGAGACAGAGAGGAGAGAAAGAAAGGGGTGGAAGGTGACGATACATGATCTCTCTGGCTCGGCTGTAGCTGCAGCCTTCATAACAACTCCCTTTGTTCCATCTTCAGGTTGTGATTGGGTTGCCAGATCCAACCCGGGATCTTGGTTGATTGTTCGTCCCGACTTAGGTCGATCTGAGAGCTGGCAGCCATGGGGAAAGCTTGAAGCATGGCGCGAGCGTGGCATTAGAGACACTGTTTGCTGCAGATTCCATCTTCTGTCTGAAGCTCAAGAAGGAGGTGAATTTCTTATGTCTGAAATACACATAAGTGCTGAAAAGGGTGGAGAGTTTTTCATAGACACTGAGAAACATATGCGAACAGTAGCTACTGCAGCAAGTCCAATACCTAGTCCACAAAGTAGTGGAGACTTTGATGCGCTGAGTCCATTGGTTGGAGGTTTCGTCATGAGTTGTAGAGTTCAAGGTGAAGGGAAGCGAAGTAAACCATTGGTACAATTGGCAATGCGACACGTGACATGCGTGGAGGATGCTGCCATCTTCATGGCACTTGCAGCAGCAGTTGACCTCAGTATCGTGGCATGTAAACCTTTCCGGAGGAAGGTAAGGAGAGGTTTTTGGCATTCTATGTGATCAGCAAGGAAAATGTATTTTTAAGTACTTTCATAACTGTGAATTCTCTGCCTTTTCTTTTCATTGCTGCAATGCTTAAAAAATTGTACAGCTTAAGTTAGTGTCATACGTTGCCCTCTTGTGAATTCTTCAACATATGATGTCTATGGCTACATGACAATGTGGCCTTTGTACAATTAAGGTTTACTAAAGAATCTCAGGTTAATGAACTTTTCTAGAATTAACCTCATTCTGAAAAGCTCCTATGTTTGATTGATGTTATTGTCTAATATCATATATCTTTCTTTCCTTCAATATTGTGAGTCGGGCTCAAGGTAGACCTTGTACATTGTGTTATCCATTTACTGAATTTTACAATATGTGCCGATTCATAATTTTGAATATCTAAGGTAAATAAACACGTTGTCACATAGACTCCATCATAAACTTAAATCCAAGATTACATTTTTAAATATCTTTTTTATAAAAGAAATTCAGTAGTTTCTCCCCCTTAAAATGGTGAATTTTTCCTTGTGCAAATTAAAGATTTTTGATTAATTTAAGAAAGTTTTAATAATGACACTTAAAAAAGGGTTTTTATTCATGTTGACTCAAATATTAGAAATATTTTAATTGATATTACCTCTGTCCTATAATAAGTCTCTAGAAGAAAAAATAAAGTTTTAAAATAAATATCATTTTAATTTTTAATGTAATATTAATTACCATGTATTCTCGTAATACATAATATTTTTTAAGAATATTATTATTGTGTCACATCATTTCTAGCAAAGAAGATTAATTAAAAAAAAAAACTCAAGTTCTATATCTGATTAAGATAGAATTAGGAAAAAATATATAAGTGGGGACAATCTATACCATATGAGTTTACTTTTGGGGTTGAGTTAGATCTACATTCATAGTATTTAGATTGAGCTCAAATCCACATTCTAAAAAACTCCCTTTTAATATTGTATTGAGGGATGTATTTGAAAAAAACTAAGTCCCATATAAGTTAGAAATAATATCAAGATAGAATATATAATCCTCATCACATGAGCTAACTTTTAGGGTAGAGTTAGACTCAAATCCACATTACTAAGATTAGACCTAAACCTACATTCTAAGAAATAGTAAGGTTAATTTTATATATTCACTACCTTTTTATCAATTTATTAGTTTTTCTTGGTTTATGAAAAAAAACCTAGGATGACATTGTGTGATTGGATCAACAATGTGTCATCTTGAATTCACTCGCCTTAAAGACATGAAAGCTACTCTTAATAGTTTTGATTGGACACACATAAATTGGAATTTAATGCATATTCAAATATTTTCAAGTCACACTAAAGACATACAAACTATTCTTGATAGTTTTGATTGGACGCATATAAATTGGTATTACCTTTGGTCCTATATACTCCTTTCATCCCATTATAATTGTTATCATAGGCTGTTTTATATAGACAAAGAAAAATGGATAAATAGATGAAAGAGAATAACAATTTTACAAAATTAACCTTATAATTATTAATTCATTTCTTGTTTTTGTAGCCCATATCATTAATATCATACAGGGTATAAGTGAAAAAAGTAAAGAGTGTTATATTGAGAAGGTAAAATGATAATTATTTTGGGACAAATATTTTCTTCTTACACAACAATTATAATGGGACGAAGAAAGTAGAAGAAACAATTACCTTATTCATCAAGACCAATGAAAATGGTTAGATTGGTTAACTTGTCATAAATTTTAATTTAATTTCAAACTACCGATGACATTAAATGGTTTAAGAGGTGATTATTTTTCAAAACATAATTTTTTCAAAAAATGTATTCCTTGTTTTTTTGATAGCTCAATAAATGCACTCAATTTCATGGGAAAATGAGTATATATTATTAATAGACCTCATAATTAATCAGGAGTAAAAAATAAATTCAACAATAAAGTAGTCTTATATTTCTTATAATTAGGACAAAAATAGAATGTTCCCTTTTGTTTCTTATGTATAGGATTGAAGGTAGTATGTAACACATATTCAAACACCTTGAATTCCTTTAAAGACGAACTCCCTTTGGTCTCAAATATAAGTAAAAAGAAATTAACTTATGCTAATTAAGAAAGTTAGTTATTAGCATCATTTAACTGTAACAATTTCATTTAAAATATAAACCTTTTCTTTTTAAGTATCCTTCTTTAGAACTTGATATCAAGAATAAAATATAGTTATGGGAAATAAAACATTAACTAAATGAAGGATAATTTGGGAATTATCTCATTAAATAGAGTAAAATTAGTTGACATTTTCTTATAATTGAGATCAATAGAGAAGATTTTTTCTTCTTATATTTAAGAATGAAGAGAGTGAAAGCTACTCTTGATAATTTTGATCAGACACACGTAAATTAGTACATAACACATTCAAACACCTTGAATTCACGCTAAAGACATCAAACTAATCTTAATAGTTTTGATTGAACGCGCATAAATTGATGTTACACGTATCAAGACACCTCCTTGAATTTACGTTAAATGCATAAAAGCTATTCTTGAAAAAAATTTATTGGACACACATAAATTAATATGTAACTATATTCAAACATGTGAAAGAACCAACTATACAATACATGCCTAATATACTAGTAAGAAAAAGCAGTTGCATAGTGTTAGATTTAAGATCAAACATTCTTCTTCTAATTTATTCTTTTCCTTTCATGTGAATTTCTAATTTCTTTTGATTTCTTGAAATTTAAGGATTTTTCTACAGTCACGAGGGGCTAATTTCCTTATATGTAGGATTGGAGAAGTAGTTCATCCATCAATAACTAATATTGCAACTTCTAATTGTACAATTTAATCTACTATTTTTTATGACAACTTATTTTTTTTTGCTTAAAAAGCAAAAGTTCCTTCAATTAATTTATGTTGAAGTACTTTTTTTGGTGCAATAATAGCTGCCGTTTTTTTTTACTTGTTCTTCATTGTAAAGAAACTAGGAGTAGAACTTCTCTAAATTGTGCTTTGTCTAACTTAATTCTCCTCTTACAAAAAGAGGAATTAAAAAAGAAATTAACTTAAACACTACCTTCATTAATAATTTCAACTCTTATCATAATTCATTTTTTTTGAGTTTCTGTAAGGCCAAGAGTAGGAGGACTAATTCTTTTCATTTTCAGGCAACTTGGATTTCTCATATAGATTATTCATATTTAGTGGACAACACGTGGAGTGGGTCTTTTGGAAGGAAAGGTGAAAAATGAATCTATTATTTTTAATTCTCAAGTGTTTGGGAATATTTTTAGAAAAAAACGTCAGTTGGAAGCTTGCATTAAAGGAATCCACACTGAGCTGATCAATGGCTCTTCTTCCTCTCTCATTGCCTTGGAGAAGCATCTTCAAGATCAGTACAACCAAATTCTTCACCAAGAAGAGATGTTGTGGTATAAGAAGTCTAAAGAGAAGTGGGCTAAATTTGGTAATAAAAACACCTAGTTTTTTCCACACACAATTATCGGGAGAAGAAAGAACAAAACTTTCATTCTTATGATTAATAATATTTGGTGTTTTGATGAGGTAATTCTTCAAATGGAAGCCCTGGCCTTCATCATAGATATTTTTCAATCCCAAAATAATTGCCAACCTCATAGTTCGGTAATATGAGACCTCCCCTAGCTTGATCATGTTGCTTGTCAATCCCTCACTGCTTTGGTTTCTGTTGATGAAGTTAAAGAAATTGTTTTTTATATGGGACCCTACAAAGCCCTAAAGCCAGATGGTTTTCAAAGTATTTTTTATTGCATTTTCCGGTCCATTGTTGGACATGATGTGTCAGAATTAGTGGATCATGCTATTTCTACTGGCCATATCAATGAAGGTTTGGATGAGACCTTGATTGTTACTATTCCTAAGGTTGATAATCCCACCACCTTTACAGATTTCTGCCCGATCAACTTATGCAATGTTCTTCTTAAGGTGGTCTCTAAGGTTATTGTGAATAAAGTAGGGCCTTTCTTGGACAATATTATTGGATCCCTTCAAAGTAATTTTATCCCAGGTAGGGGTATAGGTGTTAGTGCTATTATAGCCTAGGAGATTGTTCACCATCTTCACAAGAAGAAAGGTAAACTTGGCCACCTTGTTTTCAAAATTGATTTCGAGAAGATTTTTGATATGGTTGATTGGAGATTTTTAGAGCTTACTTCGTATGATTTTGGCTTCCCTCCTTCCATTGTCAGAGTCATTTTATCCCCTTACAACTTCCACTTCCTTATCTCTGAAACGAAACAGTAAGATTTTAGAGAGTTTTAAACCTAATAGAGGGCTCCATCAAAGGGACCCTCTCTCACCTTATCTATTCCTCCTTTGTACGGAAAAGTTGGCTTATATGATTCAAGAAAAATGTTTATTAAAAGGTGTGGCAACCAATAAATATTTCAAATTATGGACCCTTGATTTCCCACCTTTTGTTTGTAGACAATTGTTTGTTTCTTACTTCAGCCAAATCCTTCCAGGTCAGATTAGTTCAAAGTGTTCTTAATGATTTTGGCAAAGTTCCAGGCCTTAAGGTGAACATTCAAAAATCCATGTTTTTGGCATCTAGGAACATCTTTAGAGTTAAGAAGGATAAATTCATAAGCATTATTAGTTTTGGTCACACCATGCAATTGTGGCACTACTTGGGGTTCCTTCTCCTTTGTGGTAAGGTGAAGACGTGTAATTTTGTGGATTTTCATAATGTATGTTAAGAGTTTGATAAGTACTACAAGATGAAATTGAATTTAGATTAATCATATTTATAACAAAATTTAATAATAAGATTGTTATGTTATGTAATGTAGCGTTATTGATAACTTCATGAGTGTTTGGCCTAGAGTGTGGGGTATGAAATTGTTGAAACTAATAGGAGTTTCCTTTAGTTGTGAAAAAATAGATGTGTGATAATTGTTATGAATAATTACATTTGAACTTCATTTAACATAGCAATTATCTGTTTTTTCATTAATTTTGCTTTGTTTAGCATCAAATAGTTAGAGTTTAGTATTTTATAACACTCTAAGATGTAAATGAAACTTTAAGTTTTTTTTCCTAAGTTTTTATGCCTTTATCAGGGTTATTGGAACACTAAGAGAGGAAGGGGAAGATGTCACAATAACGAAGACTCGTCCAACAAGAGAGGTCATTTTGAGGAGGACAAGTGGCAGCTCAAGAATGAAGGAAGAGTGTAACGCCTCTCTTAACTCACTCGTGCTTGATTGATTTTAATTAAAATCTTGTGTCCCTTTGTATTAAAATTCGTTTAGTATAAATTTTTCACGAAAATTCATTTCGCTTTGCTTGCTAATTCATGAATCGTAAGTGACATAAATGATTATCCTCACCACGATTATTTATAAAGAGCAGTACAGTTAAACATAACA
>PYAF01006229.1:16829-28846 GCA_007407185.1 Glycine tomentella | reverse complement strand
TAAAATATCTAGGGATACTTTGGTCATTTTTCAAAATGTCTAGGGGTATAATGGTCATTTTTAATCCTAGGACATAATCGTCATTTTTGAAATTGTTCAGGGGCGTTTTTGGTATTTTGCCCTAGATTTCTACTGCTTCTTATTAACATTTTACTCGTAGTAATTGTCTATAATTCTTAAATTTTCGGGGTGTTACAAAGAGGGTCCACATAATATTTATAGCTCGCCCAACAAGAAAATCCCTCTAGAAGAAAGAAATTAATTGTAACTTTTGGAATTCAGAAGAACTCGCCTAGTCAGTGTAGTTCGACCAACGAGTCTTGCGTTCTTTGAAGTGACAAGATAAGGGCCTTGGGCTCATTATAAAAAGACATTGCATTGGGATCATTACAAGGTTGACCTAGGACAAAGTGTTAGTGAAAAATATTGTTCCACTGAGGGTTTCTTCAATTTTCTCTTCTCTCCCCTTGAATTTCTTCATTGTGTAGACCTCTTATGACAATGAGAGGCTAAACCACCCATTGTTGGGTGCTTGATTCACTAAACACTCTTGATGTAATTATTTCATATGTCTATTCAATGTCATTTTCAGTATTATTGCTTTATTTCCTTTATTATGGTTTGATCACCCATATGCATGCTTATATAGTGTGGAAGTCATTGGGAAAGACTATCACTACTAAGAACTAAAAGTGACATCTAATGAACTCATGTCAAGGGATAAAATGATATTTATCAACTATGATTTTTTAACCCTTGTTGTGATCCAAATCACTTGGCTTAACTTGCTGAGGGATTAAGATTTAAGTTAAGTGATTTATGCCCTTTTACTAGAGGAATCTTGATTAGGGTATTTTAGTGGGTTAGAGTAGCACTTGAATTAGCATTGAATAGTGAAACATAATCAACATGGCACCAAGAGTGGTTTAGTAAGGCCAAACACCCAACAACTTCAAAATTATGAAATTTCCTTTGTTTTGCCTTTTAAGTTTTTGTGTTTTTGCTTTTGTAGCTTTAATGCTTATTTATTTTATGGTACATTTAATTTCTGCACTTTAGTTTTAAAAAGTAATCAACACATTTTATTCCATTGCTTAGAACTTAGTTTCACAAGCTATTTGGCACAAACGAAGTCCTTGTGGACACGACACTTGGTCTTACCGTGTATTAACTACTTGCACAATTTGGTTCACTTGCCAATCGTTTAACATTGTGCTTAGAAGAAATAAAGGGGACAAATAGTAGTTTTAAATAATCCCTTTAGACTTAAATGTAGTACCTTCTCCCTTTTCTTCCATTTCCTTCATTTTCTTCTCTTTCTCAAGAAACCCACTTCCTATCATAAGGCGATTTTGAGTTCTTGCACCTAGAAGACCCATTTCCTACTTCTCTAGAGCTTCATAATTGATTTATGAGTTGGTAAGCTCATCTTCTCCCTCTCTTTGATCTCTTGGTTCATTCTTTTTCTTCTACCTCCAAGAGCTTGAGAAAATGGGTCTTATCCAAACTCTTGATTGACAAAATTGAAGCTTATTTTAGCATTGATCTAGGTTTCATCTAGTTGATATTACAACAAAAGTTGAGTAAAGATCATTCTTGGATCACCAAGCCTCCTCCATAGCTTCTTCAAGGTTTTGGGTTAATTGTTAGGGTAAGGAAAGCTCTAAATTTTGTTTGATTCATATTTTGGTTGCGTGATTAATGCTTGGAATGGTGATGTTTTTGGTGTTTATTGATGTATATGAGCTTAGGTGAGTCTTTGCACAACGTTGGGATGAGTGGGTATGCCATTAATGGCCATGGAACTTGCAAAATTTGCAGCCCCTTTCGTCTCGGCCAAGCCAAAGTTTGGTTCAACTAGGTTAGAGCATGGAAGAGTGGAGAATTAAGCTCCAGAGTGGTTATGGCCCATCGAGAGCTTGTTTTGGCTAGGCCAAAATGAGACAGACTAGAGCTTTAAGCTTCACCAAGCTAGATTTGGGTTCAGCTAGGTCAGAAATGTGATAGAGTTTTGACCTAGGGAGAACTTGTTTCGGCAGGGCCAAAATAGTGACAGAATGGTGCCAAAATGGTGCTTCCATTTTGGGGGGTTTTGGCTTAGTGATAATTTGTTTGGCTGGGTCAGAAAGTGACAAAATTGAGTATATAGCTCCAAATGAGTTGTGTCTTGGTGTGAAAATGGAAGAAGTTCATTTCTTGATTCTAGGCCATGATGCTAAGAGTTTTATTGTTATTAAGCTAACTATATTTATTAAATGATTACGATATTAATGAAAAACAAAGTTTTATCTTTATATGGTTTAACTTACTCACATGATACTTATCATCATATTAATTTAATATGATGATAAGTAAGTATCATGTATGTGTGAATTGATGTTGAAATATTTTGATTAGTCTATGACTTTTTTTTTTATTGTCAAGAACATTATATTATAATGACGTTGAGATGATTTTGTTTTCAACTGTGGTGAATATACTATTAATAGGATGGTGGTTTTGATGATATGTGTGATATGATTTTGGTATTGGAAAGGACTTTTTTGAATGTGGCCTTGAGAACTTAATGAAATGTGGATGAGTTGATGATGATTTGTGAATTGAAATGGAATGTCGATGAAAATGGATATCTTGTATAAGAACCACCCCTATATGTGGAAATGAGTTAGTTATATACTTTGGGAAGATTTTGTTGTTGAAAATGGTATACTTGGGAAGGTGACTTTCACGCTAGAAGATCCGCCTCACTAAGGCGACACGGGGGTCTCACCTAGTGAGGTTTCTTCCCAAGTATTGCCCCTATGTTTGGTGTATATGGAATTCATTGTTGTTGTTTTCGTTGGTACACGATGTGTGGACAAAAATGTATTGTTATTGTCATTGGTGTAGGGCACAATTGGTGCACGATCATATGAACAAGCATGTAAGTTGATGGTGCTTAGTGGACTCTCAACCTAGTGATAGGGGTTTCGCGATGGTTAACGCTGAATGGGCCTATAGAATAAATGAGTGGGCAAATCCCTATAGATGTATTGTAAACCTACAAAGGTAAGCCATTGTCACACTCATCTGTATTCGATAAAACCACACTTTCCCCATAGGGTCAGCCAAAGAGACACCCTGAATTGTCAGTGAGGAGACTTGTTAAGGGATGGAGCTCATGGGGACTGCTCATATTGTGTTGAAACTCCATGGAGTAGAGTAAGTGTTGATGTTTGAGTTTGATGTGGCCTAGTTGGCTGTTGTTGTATGTCGGTTGTGATGATTGGGGCGTAGTTGGCTACTGGTGTATGTCAGTTGTGATGACTTTAGCCTAGTTGGTTGTTGTTATGAGTAAATTGTAATGACAATTGTGATGAATGGATATGACAATAAATTTTGAGGATTGAGTAAAGTATGTTGTAGATGATACCCGAGGATTATGTGTGTTTATGATGATGAAAGTATATGGTCGGTCATAATTAAGTATTGTGTTGTGTGTATCCATTTGAAATAGTTGAGCTAAAATGTTTGGAGCTCAGTAAAGATTGATAGCAAATGTTGTTTTATATAAGATGATTTTGGCAAACTTACTATTTTATGTAAAGTATGTTCAAAGTGTATAAAATTGGTTATCTACCTTTTTCCATAAATTGTTTTAGTCTATTTATATATGCATGTTTTTTTTGGTGACCTTACCTTGCATGTTGCACGTGTGGTTCGTTCCTGTGATGATTCTGAACTTGGTCTACGGTGTAGCAGATGGTGTTGAGGTAGGTCTTCCTCTTGGAGATGGATCATTCTTTATGAAGCATCGTGGGTAGACGCATTGGGAAGCAAAGACTATGTTTTCTTTTGTGTTTTTTTATGAGAAATTCTTAGATGCACTTGGAACAAGACATTTTGTTGCTCTGATCCATTCATTGTTTGCCATGTCAGTAATCTACTTAGAAAAAATACAAATTGTCATTAATCTACCTAGAAAAATTAAAAATTGTCATTAATGTAAGAAACAATAATGACCCACAATGCTGATATGACGAACAATGAAAGGATCAGAACAAAAAAAATGTCTTGCTCCAGGTGCATCTAAGAATTTCTCGTTTTTTTATAGTCATTCATATATGTATAGTGGGACCAACTTAGGATTTTATGTATTACCTTGCGAAGAGATATAAACATATGTTTGTATATGAATGGTCTATCTTGGGGTTTTGTTTTATAACTGCTAATTTTAGATCTTTGAGAAATTTGTTAGCATTTTCATAAATACACCAATTCAAGCGCTTTCTAGTTAAATAAGAAATAAAATCTTGGATTTTGTTAGATATGTAAAGAAGGCAGGTGGTTACTAGAAGAGTGACTTCTCTTTATTACTGATCATATGAAAAATAAACTGTCAGGGTGGAAGATGAATCTTCTAGGTAGGGTGGGAAAAACTACCCTTGCTACTCTGTCCTCAACTTGATACCAGTGTACCTCATGTACAATTTATGGCTTCCTACTGGGGTTTGTGATGACATTGATAGAATCACCGAAACTTTTGTTTGGGGATATCCTTTTAATCACTAGGTTAATTGGAATACTATAACTCAACCTAGAAATAAAGGTGGCCTTGGGACGAGTACAATGAGGGAGATGAATGTTTCCCTTCTTGGCAAACAGGTTTGATCTCTTCTTCATGATCCTCAAAAACTTTGGGTGGAATTGCCGGCTATCAAGTATTTGAAAGGAAGGTTCATCTTCCACTGCAATTTTTAATATGGTTCCTCCTACTTACTGTTACGCTTCTGTCGCTACATCAGCTGCTATCATCCAACCTGGTTTCAGAATTCGTATTGGTGAAGGTTCCTCGTCGGTGTGGTTTGATAGATGGTGCTCCAATGGTCCTCTTTGTAAGTTGGTGGATGAATTGCATATTTATGATGTTGATCTCCAGCTTTGTGGTGTCTTTGCAAATGGAACGTGGCAATGGAATCTCTTCTCCACCAATATAACTCCAACTGTCAAAGCCCTTATCAACAATGTTTTTCTTAACAATGATAGCCAAGACTTAATCATTTGGGATGCCTCGGTGGATGGTGTTTAATCCTCCAAATCTGCTTACAGATGGATCAGTTGAGCCTGTTTTGCTTGTAACAACCTGCTGGATGCTGGCTCCTGGGTGTGGCGGTTACCTCTTCTAAAAAATGTTAAACACCTTTTGTGCCTCACTAGCCATAATAGCCACCCTACTAACCAGTTTTTGTGTTGCAGGGGTTTGTTTCTTTTGATGACTCCTGTCATAAATATGCTGTTGGAGTTGAATCAATCTTCCATTTGCTTCGTGAGTGTGCTAAATCAAAAGCCATTGTGTAACTCGCTTAACTCTGTCTTCCTCATGGATGACCCTTCAACTGATATTGATTCTTGTCTCCACAAGCACGTAACTGGATTGTCAGACGCTCTCTTTGCTGCAGCAGCTTGGATCATTTGGAAGTCTAGGAACATGAAGATCTTCCATAACACCGTGTAGCATCACTAGTTCATCATCTCTCAGATTCAGAATCTTGTTCATGAAAGTCAATTCTTGCTTGGCAAGACAGTTTCTCCTCATCATCAACGACTTGTATGTTAGTTTTCTCCTGAACCTTCTATCCTTAAAATTAATACCGATGATAGCTGTTTTGGGAACCTAGGGATTTCAGGCTTTGGCGGGTTCATTCGTAATCATCATGGCAATTGGATTCAAGGTTTCTTAGGTTGCTATGGTTTTATGTCTAATATCATTACAGAGCTTATTGCAATTCACCAAGGTCTCCATATTGCTAAATCTAATGGCTTTCAATTCATTGTATGCGAATCAGACTCAAACTTTGCGCTTCATCTTTTCCAGGAAAGTGTTCCTCTCGCACCCTTGGTTGACAATATCCAAAGCTTAATTACTTCTCAGTGGTCCATCTCCTTTAGCCACACGTTGAGAAAAGGAAACAAGGTCGCAGATTGGCTTGCCAAGGTGGGAGCCTCTTCATCATACGGAATCAGATTAACTAGTTTCTTTTGTCTGTCTTTTTATTCCCAATGATAATTTTGTTTTTTATAATTTCAATATACAATCAATGTGTACATATCTAATGTATTTAGGTGAGGAATTAAATGGCGAAATTCATTATTGAAACATATAATAACTAAATAAAGGAATTTACTCTCCAAATGTAGGTTATTTTTAGACTAATGAATTATTGAAGAGCTTTAAAAAATTTCAATTAACATAATGTCACAAAAGTAAGTATTAATTTAATTTTAGTATTTTTTAGCTCAAAAGAAATAACTAAATTATAATCGAAACCTTCAACATGAATATAATTTGGCAATTTTTTTTTAATCGACAAAAAAATAGAATATATTACGATAGATACCAGGGATAACAAGACCAAATAAGAAGGGTACATTTACAAGTAATCCATCATAGATTATATTTATGTCATATTGATGTGATAAATATATGCTAATCAAGATATGCTCACCTTTTTACCCGTGATACAACTGCAATACCAAATAGGAAACAAATCTAGATCACTTTACCAAAAAGGGTACAGGAGATACCCGATTACATATTACATGCCAAATGTTCCTTAAAACTAGTGACCCGTCTAATGGTTATATCATACTTAGCAAACTACAAGATGAAAATATTAAATAACCACTATGCTCACTAAAAACAATTGTAATCCTAATAACTATTGCTTAGTTGAAACATAATAACTTCTTTCCCTAAATGTTAGCAAAACTTCACAACGACTTCATCAATAACACACTCATTCTTTGACTCACTCAATTAGACATTAATTGTTGCCGGTTGTCATTGGTTCGCCAAGTTCTGCTACTCCCCTGCATCAAATATACACCATTTACATGCACCACATGCCAAAGCAAAAAGGAGATCCACATTTTCTTCCCTTCCTTATCTCATATATCAACCATGGACCTCATAAGCATCTTCACTAAATTCCATTATCCTGCAATACACACAAAAGGACTCGATATCCACTGACTGAACAAATATTCGAACAAAGTTCGACACCCTTTCAACCAAGTCCAGCAGTGAAACAATACATCCTGTATGACCTCCACATAACATACATGATTGAGCACCACAAATACTTCCATCTTTCATTTGCTAGTGTCTTACCCATAATCAGAATATGTTGTGACAAATGTTCCTTTATATTTTTTGGTAACACAGATATATAATTCATTCCTCCAGTAACAAAGTTCCACACTCTCACAACCTCTTTACATGAGAGAAGAATATGATTTGTTGTTTCATGTCCTTCTCCACACAAAGGGCATGAATAATTCAAATTTTGTATTTGTATATTTTTTTTCCTTATATTTTCTCCCGTTGGCAGTTTATTTGACACTGCTCTCCACAAGAATATACTTACTTTTGGTGGCAATTTAATCTTCCAAATTTGTACATATGTGTCCTCTAGCTGATTGCCCATCATTTCTTCAATTAAAGTTTCATATGAACTGTATATACACCAGAGTTATGTTGCAACCACTTCCATGAGTCTCCATCCCCTGTGTTTAAAATTGCATTATGCACTAGTCCACCAAAATTATTAACTTTCTCTATCTTCCATTCAAACCACTCCCTACGCCACTCAAATTTCCACCTCCAAGTTAACCCCTCCCACTCTCCCATGTTTGCAATGGTATCATTTTTTTTTATTAGAGTTGAGAAACAACCTAGGAAAGGATATTCCCAAGGGTTGATCCCCAACCCAATTATCAAACAAAAACTGTATTTTTGACCATCTCCCACCTTCCACTCAATAAACTTCTCAAACCATTTTGAACTCACTTTTTGCACCACACACCTTTCTTAGGACCCTCCACCATATAGATGAAGATGAACGACACTCCTCACATAAAAGACCTTTCCACCCTCCATATTTTGATTTCAACACTTCACTCCACAACAACCTCTTCTCTTGAAAAAATTCACACCTCCGTTTTGCTAGTAAAGCCTCATTAAACAAGAAAACATTTTTAACACCCAACCCACCACACTCCTTTGCCTTACAAATATTATCCCAACTATCTCAAGCTACTTTTCTCTTATCTTCCTCTCCCGCCACAAAAAATTTCTTTGAAGGCTAATAATATTCTTTCTCACTACTTCTGGCATTTTTTTTTTTAAAAAAAAAGAAAAAAGGCAAGGAGGACAAAATGGAGTTTATGAGGCATACTCTTCCCGCTAAAGATAATATTTTATTTTTCCAAAGGGACAACTTTTTTGAGAATTTATCTACCATCGGTTTCCAAGAGGACTCTAACCTAGGGTTTGTTCCTATAGGAATACCTAGATAAACAAAAGGAATTTTAAAAAGTTTGCAATTTAGAAAGTTTGCATACCTTTCCACCACCTCTCCCCCAACAAAAACTGTCCCAAAGTTGCTCTTGAAAAAAATTAACTTTTAGACTGGAGACAAGTTCAAAGCACCTTAGGATACTTTTAATGAACAACACGTTATCGAATGTCGGTTCTCCCAAAAAAAAAACGATGTCATCCGCATATTGGAGAAGATTTACTTGCACCTCATTATCCCCCACCTTGTAGCTTTGGTAGAGATTCTTCTTAATTGCTTCCCTCATCATACCACATAACCTTTTCACCACAATATTGAAAAGAAAAGGGGCCAATGGATCTCCTTGCCTCAATCCCTTTGATACTAAGAACTCATTTGTAGTGCTACCGTTCACTAAAAACGATGCACTACTACTAACCAAGCACCCTTTAATCCACCAATCCACTTGTCTTGGAAGTCCAATCTTTGTAACATGTACAAAAGAAATTCCTAATTTACCGAATCATACGTTTTTTCCTAGTCCATCTTCAACACCAAACACACTTTCTTTTTCTTTTTAGCTTCCTCAATCACCCCATTTACCACAAGCGCACTATGCAATAAGTGTCTTCCTCCCAAAAATGCACTTTGTCTTTGATCAATGACTCCACCTAACACCTTTTTAAGCCTAGTTTATTTTAGCCAATATCTTGTACATGCAACAACCAATGATATTGGCCTAAAATCTCCCAAGTTGATTGGCCCCTCCATCTTTGGAATAAGGGAAATAAATGATGCATTGCTTCCCCTAGGCAAGATTCCATTACTCCGCTAAAAATCTCATCACACCATCATTTAACAAGCTCCAAAAAGCTTTAATAAAATTGAAATTAATGCCTTCCGGACCCGGGCTCTTAGTACTTCTACACTCCCAAACCGCCTCCTTAACCTCCCTTTCCTCAAATTTGGCCAAGACAAACATTGTCTTTAAGAGAGATAGAATTGAAATGGACACCATCTAGCTTTGGTCTACATCCCCCTTGTTCTTTGAATCTAGTTTCAAAAAAGAGAAACTTCTTCACTTCCTCCTTTACACAATGTGGCTCTTCCACCCCCCTCTACCCTCAAGCCTCTCAACATATTTTTCTTCTCCAATTAACACATGAATGAAAATATTGTGAATTTCTATCACCTTTCACCACCCACCTTGCGCTAGCTTTTTGTCTAGCTAGAGATTCATTACACCTCACAATCTTCCAAAGCTCCTCTTGTAGTGACAACTTTCTATTTCTTTCCTCCTCACCGAGCCCCCCATGATTTTCATTTCTTTCTAACTCATTCATCTCTCTTTCCACCTCTTTTTCCTTCCTATCCAAGAGACCAAAGTGCTCCAAATTCCAATGCTTTAGTCTTTTTCTCAACCCTTTCAATTTTTCTTTCAACACATAAGCCCCCATCCATCCACCCTCAATTGTGACCAAGCTTCTTTTACATATTCCTTGAAGTCACTATCCAAAAGCCAACAATCAAGGACTCTTAAAGGTTTAGGTCCCCAATCAACACAATGATTCTTGATGACAAGTGGACAGTGGTCCGAGATGTTTCTATCAAGAATACATTGTATAGAATTTGACCATAAGTTTAACCACTCCCTTGTTACCATAACTCTATCAATTCGGCATCTTGCTTTTCCATTGGACTGAAACCATGTGAATCTTCTACCCATCATAGGTATGTCTAACAATCCCAATTCTTCCACAAATATGTTGAAATCCCTTATATCCCCACCACCTCCGTCAATACTACCCACACTTTCCCTCTCCGAACCACATCTAACACTATTAAAGTCACCAAGCAAGCACCATTCCTTTATAACACATGTTTCTTTTAACCGTCTAAGTTCACCACAAAGGCTTTGTTTTGCTTCCCTATCACAAGGTGCATACACCTTTATCACCACCACCTACTTTCTATTTTCCTTCCACACGCCTACCAAACAAATTAACTTTCTTTCAACAAATTGATTTTGTAATGAGAACACATTTGTGTCCCAAATGCACTGAAGCCCTCATGATGCACCTAATGATGGTGATGGCACCATTTCCATGCCTCCATCTCCCCACAATGACATAGAAAAACTTTTATCTATAACTTCCTTTTTTGTCTCTTGGATACATAAGAGTTTATATCCTTTTTTTATACCAATCTCCTCAAATACTTCCCCTTCACAACACCCTCGAACCCCGTAATATTATATGATAGCATCTTCATCAGCAACCATTCCCCAAACCCTCCATTCCATCATTTTTAAGCTTCATCAACCCTTGTTGTTGTTAGGGATTTAATACCACGGCAAGCGTACCGTTGTTATCGCTGTAAGTTTCAAATTTATAAAAGTTCGTCTCCACAGGGATTTGGGTTTACGTCGGTTGATTTAATTTAACAGTTTAGTAGTTATGTACAGATAGAAAGCGAAAATTCATTTGTTGTTGTTGTTGCGGAAAATGTAAAATAAGATAACGGAAAACAAATAAACGATGACGGGAAATGAAATAAATAAACGGATACAAGTCAAGTAAGTATAGGATTGGGTTTCGTCTTGCTTATCCCTTTAATTGATTTTACCTATGCATTTTCTTTTCTTGTTGACGCACACGTTTAGGTAAACTTAACTATATTCCTCGCAATTAAGCCCTATGGATATTTTACTAAATATCGATTCCTCACATACTTAATTAAATACCCAAGCATTAAGATCATATTCACATGTTTAATGCGATCGAAACATTATGCTCTATTCCTAGCAACGTAACGTAACGAGCAATTTCATTCAGTTCAAACCCTAAGATTACTTTCCAGTCTCACTTAGGAATTTAAGTTCGTGACCCTAGTGATCAAGTAGAATCAAGCATTAAGCGTAGAATGAAATTACCAACAAGAAATAGAACGATGCATAAATAATTAAAAGAGTATAGGGATAAGAAGAGTACGTCCAATCCTTAGGGAAGTTTAAGCTAACATGGACAGAACCTCCTCGAGAGAATCACCGACTAAGCTCGTCATCGATCCTCTCTTTGGCAGAATTTCCTTACACAATTCACTCTAACTCACTTCCCTAAGTTTCTACACTCACTTAGGACTAAGAAAGCAAGAAATGAGGGCAAGCTGGTGCCCTAGGAGAGAAGAGAAGTGAAAGAATGATGCCTTCTTCCCAAAATCCGTCCACTATTTATAGGAATTGCTCTCCTGCTTGGTTGGGGCGCCTAGGCGACCAAAATAGCCTATAATCAGGCGCCTGGGCGAGCTAAGGCGGTTTCTGGGGAAGTGTGGGTCGTCCAGGCGACCAAAATACACATGAAATGGTGGCCTGGGCGAGCTTAAATGCTTAGCCATGAAGAAAAGCTTGGGCTTGATGTCTGATGGGCCGGGTTTGCTGTTTGAAGCCCTTTTCTTGATTCACTCCTTGCTTGGTCTTTTCGCAATCTTGCTTCTTCCGTAACTTAAAAACCTAGCAAAATTGAATCAATTAATTGGACGAAAGCTTCTCGAAACACAAAAGCATAGCTTACCTTAATATTATGATCATTTAACTAGGTTTCTAGGGTTATCTTGTGATTAATTCTATTAAAATAACGGATAAGTGCCATGTTTGAATCCTATGTTTACTGAAATGTGGCACTTATCAACTCCCCCCAACCTAGA
>PYAF01006228.1:28864-67266 GCA_007407185.1 Glycine tomentella | reverse complement strand
ATGGTATTCTGGTCATTTTTCAAATATCTCAGAATATTTATAAAATTTTCTCCTTAAGATACCCTGCTAAGATGCCTAGGGGTATTTTAGTCATTCCTAAAATGTCCAGGAGCATTTCCGTCATTTTCCTAAATTCTTCTGTACTACCTCCAATTAGTATTTTACCCTAGAAACGGACTAAAATTTTGGGGTGTTACAGAAAAGATGTCAACCAAATGCATCTCGAGAAAATTGTAGATATTTACCACAATAACTAGTTGCCCTCCTATGCAACTTGAATCTATGTACTTTTAAAATTTATTGGTGATTTATGAGTTTCTTTTCACTCTAAAACCGCCAAAAACTAATCGAAATTGTTTTTTTAAATAATGAAAATCGAAACACAGATAAATCTGAAACAAAATCCTGCCAAACAGAGCAAAAGAGAATTTGTAGTGATAATCAGAAATTGTAGAAGAAATATTGGATTTCTCTCAAGGCCAAAGCAAACAATGAGGTTTTCCATGAGAAATTGTAGAAGAAATATGTGAAAATTACAGTCTTGAAAACATGCAAAAGTAAGAAATTCGTGAGGTTTGCCACCCACTAGAGGTGCGTGACAGTGATGTTTTATCGGCTGAATAGTTTTCTCTTTGCATCATCTGAAACGATGATGTATCCGGCCTAGTTAGTGTGCTTGCTCCACATCTTTAACCAACGAGAGTGCTTGAAGAAGTTGGGGAGGTTGATGTTGGCGGTGGCGTAGAGGTAACGCGTGACGGCATACCTTTTGTGGTGGGGCATTCCGAGGGAGGAGAAGAAGTTGCAGTGCATGAACCTGTAGATGTCACAGTATTTGGTCGAAGTCGAAGGCGTCGTAGCAGGCCTGGCCCATCTCGCCATAGCGGATCACCTCTGACCACGGAGGAGAGGGAGAGCTTCGAGGCTTTGAATGAGAGCAGGCGGAGAGCAAAAACCAAAATGGGTAAGAATTTCAAACTTTTTTGAAACTTTGAACACTTGCTTAAATTTAATATTATTATTTAAATACTTTTTTTAGGACAGTTATAACAAAACCGTTTTTGTATACTTTATTTTTAAAATGGTTTTATTAAAATCGTCTTTGAACCCTCACCTTCTAAGACGGTTATTATAACATTGTCATCGTACCTCTCCTATTATTGACAACATTTCCATCGCCTAACATTCTAAGATGATTTTTTAGGAATCGTCTTAGTGATAAGCGTTTGCCATGG
The DNA here is from genome assembly GCA_007407185.1 of Glycine tomentella. Lineage (NCBI taxonomy): Eukaryota > Viridiplantae > Streptophyta > Magnoliopsida > Fabales > Fabaceae > Glycine > Glycine tomentella. The sequence goes on along the minus strand of PYAF01006228.1, from coordinate 66,031 downwards.
CGCTCTAAAACAATTTAACTACGCTAATTTTGTAGCACAGGATTAACCTAGGTCGACTAAGAGACACTATCAATATAGTTCTAACTTCAACTCACTAATAACAGTAAGGGGGATTTTTAGCAAACAGTTTATATACATTAAGTAAAATTTGCAAAAACGTAAACTAAGATTAAAGAACAACATAGAAACTAACAGAAACTAACAGAATTGAAAAGAGGTAATGTAAAACAGATTAAAAGCATCAATCCAATTCACCACACCAAGCTATTCGAATCATCATCATTCTCAGAAATTTATCCTATTATGAAAGTTCGTTCAATCTCATTAGAAGCAGTTCAATCGAATTAACCCCTAAATTAATTGAAACCACAAACCTAACTGAAATCTCATCCAATTAATCTGTGATTAATATTCGAAATTAGGAAATGAATCCATAACCTAATCCGCTTTCAATCCTAAACGCATTCATAATCATGAAAACAAAATAGAAATTGAAGAAGAAAGTGAACATTCAAACAGAATTCGAAATATCAAACCAGAACTCAAATTCTCCTTTTGCTTGGGTTGGATCCTTGGATTGATTGATTATTTAGCCTTCCATGATCATCATCAATGAAAGCCCCATGAAATATGCACAAAAATGGAAGAACAGCAAAACGAACATGAAGAACAAGGAAGAACTGTTGAGAGAAAATAAGAGTAAGGGTTTTGATTCTAAAAACTTAAAAAGAGAAATGTAAAAACTGTTTTTGCTAATATAATCCAATGTCTTAAGTCTCTCTAATGTCACTAAAATATAGTGACTAAGTCTGAAGGAAAGAAGGGGCCATGAACAAACCCATCAATTCTAATTATTTACTATTTACAACCATAAAAATCAAACTCGTAGCCCAAAATATAAGTGCAGTGATTCTGACTTCGAAGCCCAAAATGACCCTCCAAATGGCAGAATTAGACTTGGCTTATGTCTGACAAACTTGTATATCTTTTCGTTATCTTTCTAAGGACTACTAGAACACTCCATTCAGAGTTTTGTAGAGCTCTATAGGTCCTATACAAGGCAGATAGGTCAAGTGAGCATAAAATCCAAAAATACGCTACAATTAGCAATTAAGCCCACTTACTTGCCTAAGACAAAAACTGAATTAGAATGGGAAAATAAAAGTCTAAGAGAAGTCAAATAAGCTAAGAAGGATAGAAAAATATTTAACTAAAAGCACTCCATCACTTAGCAGGTGCATCGTAAAAGACCCATTTTCTAGTAATGCACCCAAGACCACCGATGACCGCCATGAGCCATTGCCACTTGTTGTCAGACCACCACATGGAGATGAAAACTTTAGTCAGAATGAAATCTTCAAAACTCAACTCGAGGATTCTATAGAGAATGAAGCCTCGAATGTAACACCCTAAAATTTTGATAACTGAAAATAGATGTTTGATGTATTTGTTGTGATTGTTTGATTATTTGATTAATTTAGATTGATTGATTTGTTGTACAATTTACCTGGTAAAATTGTTTGGTATGTATGTAAGGTTGTGCGAAGTTTGTTCCAACTGCATTGAATTGTGTGATTTTGAATTTGACCTGAAATCTGTTTTAGTAAATTATTATTCTGGATTAGTTAACTATTGGACCACCTTCAAATTTGAAAGTTAGGCTCCTAACCCACATATCTAACTTTGGACCGGTGGGATTGGAGAAGTAACATTTGAAGCTTGTGAAATTAATTTTTCACAGAAGTAGAAATTTTAAAATTGGGTCAGCTCACCCAGGTGAATTTTGGCAGGCATTTTGACTCGCCTTGGCAAGTCAAGTCGGTTATAAGTACGTACCAGTAGCGAAAATCACGAAAATGGAGGATTTCTTCTTCCCCACACCTTCCTCCAACCTCCCACTATCCTCCTCCACCACCCATAGCCACCGGTGACCACCACGAGCCACTGCCACTTATCGTTAGACCATCGCACGAAAATGAACACTTTAATCAGAGCGGAACCTTCGAAACTCATCTCGAAGTTTTGGTAGAGAATGGAGTCTCCAATCCTTCTTTCTTGATTTCTTTGAGGTAACATTGGTTTCCTTTGTCTTCTCTTAGCTAGTTTAAGCTTCTCTTAGTGTCTCTTGTGTTGTGGGTACCGTTGTGGGAGTTTTATAACTTCCATTCAAAACCCTTTGAAAATGAGATGTTGTAAAAGTCTTCTTCTTATGAAATAGATATCATTTCTGTGATCTTTGTTAATCCCCGGTCACATTATTGTGATCGGAATTTCAAAATGATGTCTTTTGGTGTGAACTCCCAAAACACCCTTTTAGCCCTTTTTTGATTTGAGTAGGTATTTGACCCAAATGCTAATATTGATCTTACATTGAAAATATATACTAAATTATTTTCGATTTGGTATATAGAGCTCTACGTTTGGATGAAAACACGCGTATCGAAGGATCTCAAAACAACACTGCGAGGTTTTAACAGGAGAATTTCTAGTTAGGTAAGAGAAGTTTATTACTTGGTTATAGTTTTGATACCATGGTTGGGGACTAGGGAGTCCAACTATGAAGATAACTGTCTGTTCCTAAATATCTTCTATCCTTTATAAAAATCTTCTAAGCCATGATGACTTTCTTTACAAGTGTCCCACTACTTGGCTACTTCTTACAAGTGTCCCTCCACTTGTCAAATGTCATGAAGCTTCTCTCTTTTTCTTGCTCTTTCACGTGACCATAAGGGAAGGAAGTGAAGTTTTGCTTCCTTTCATGGTATCTTGAAATAATATTGTCCAAAGCATGACTTCTTGGCCTTTTTTCTTCCCTTTTTCACATGGACTTTGCTTTAGCCAAGGGGAAGATTTTTATCTTCCTTTCCTCCTTTTATATTATGTTTTATTTCCTTTTAAAAAAGAGAAAATTGTATGGTTTCTTTTGTATACATATGTCATCTTTTAAATGAAGAAGAATAATCTAGTTTCATCTTTACTTTACACATGGCTTTTCTAGTAGGAAGTAAAGTTTGATTTGAACTCTTTTACCTAAGGATAATATTAAATAATAGAACTCTAGAGTTTTTCAGAAACTAACTTCAATTACAGTATAGATAGCTCACAAGCAGTCTACACAGAGTGCTACACAAACCATACATACACGACTGCTCTTATCTTAATTCTGATTGGTTCGTTCTGCTTTTGTCCATCAAAATTACTAAACCATCTTATTGAATAAGTCTATTCATCCTACAATTAAGAGAAAATTCCACAGATTCTATTTATCATTTTTCCATATTTTTTTGATGCTTGAATTCTCCTGGATAAAATTTCAAAGTTATGACCGTATAAAGTTCATAGAAATCCTATTCTGAGGCTTCTTGTCACAATGTATTTTGGTAATCTGTCACCCAAGGACACTTTGTAATTTCATCAAGATTTCACAAAATATCAAAGGGTGTCTTGGTAATTTTTGCCTCAAGGGTACTATGGTAATTTGTCATTCACCCTAGGGGTATGATTGTATTTTTCACTATAAAATATCTCAACAAAATATCTAAGGGTATCTGTGTAATTTTGGCTCAAGGGTATTTTTGTAACTTCCATTTTAAAATATCTAACCAAAAATATCCAAAGGCATTATCGTCATTTTCACCTCAAGGGCATTTCTGTAATTTCTGCTTCAAAGGAAGGGTAATACGGTCATTTCCCTTCAAACATTTTTGTAATATCTCTAATTAATATTTCACCCAAATAATTTAAATATAGACCAATCAAATCTCACATAACCTAACACTCACATCAACAGTTGCACAAGAATAATTCATACAATATATATTTGCAGTTATTGAAATTTCAGGGTGTTACAATTACGATTCATGGTAATCGATTAAAACAGTAATGCATGATTTTCATATAACACTATGTAATCGATTACAAGAAGCCTGTAATCAATTAAACTGTTCTTCAAGGCTTTTCCAGGTTTAGAGCAAAGACATTTAATCGATTAAAACACTATGTAATCGATTTAAGCAGTAAGTTTTACTTTTTCCAAAAACTTAGCCATGGGAACTTGAATTCTTGTAAATTCATTTGAGTAACTTTAGTTCATTAATCAAAAACATGTATGCATGAGGATGAGAATGCAAATGCAATGAAAGATCACAAGGTAATGTACTTGAGCCACTTAGACAATTACAAATGCCTTCAAACTTGATTGGGCACGTAAAAAGCAAAAACTCCAAGCCATTCTTGCTTTAATCTTCTTACAGCTTCCTTTTAAGCAATTGTTTTCTTGGGCTAAGTGGTTTGAAAATTTGAAGCATTTTTGTTTCAATTGTGATTAAGATCCTATAACTCTGATTTTCTAAAGTTTTTTAAAAGGCCAAGTTTAAACCAATTCACCCCCTCTTGGTTATTGTGTGTATTCCTATTGTTTTCAATTGGTATCAAGAGCAAGTTCATGAGTGTTATTCAAGATCACTATCTTTCTTTAAAAAGAAAATGAATACCACATAAATTACCTTCAAGGAGGGTGCCTCCCTCAATCATCTTCCAATGTTTGAAGGAGTTCATTTTAGTTTTTGGAAAAATAAAATGAAAATCTTCATTCAATCAAATGACCCAGGTGCTTGGAATGTAATAGAAAAAGGTCATTTGATTCCTATAAAAATTGTTGGTAATGATATGATTCCCAAAGAATGGGATGAAGTGACAAATGCTGAAAAGAGGGTTGTTCAGTATGATTTCAAAACTAAGAACGTGATTACTTCTACACTTTTTTCTGATGAATTTTTTAGAACTGTTAGGTGCAAAAGTGCAAAGGAGATGTGAGAGATGTTGGAAGTAACTCATGAAGGTACATATGAAGTAAGAAGATCAAGGAAGCATGCCTTGATCCATGAGAGTATGAAATGTTCAAAATGAACACTGCAGAAAACATATCTCATCTCCAAACAAGATTCACTCACATAGTAAACAATCTTCTTGGTCTTGGAAAGATTTTTAATATTGAAGAGTTGAACATCAAAATCTTGAAGTGCCTCACAAGACCATGGCAACCAAAGGTGACAACAATCAAAGAATCAAAAGATCTATCGAAGATGTCGATGGCTGCACTTTTTAGTAAGCTTCTTGAGTATGAACTTGAAAGGTCACAACTAACACATGCAGAAGATGTAGACAAGAAACAAAAAAGCATAGCCTTGAAAGCTGCATCCTCTAAGGTGGACAATGAAGAAGACTTAAGTGAAGAAGATGATGATGACAACATGAATCTAATTGTCAAAAGGTTCAGCAAGTTCATAAGAAGAAACAAGAATAGAAAGTTCACAAAGTTCAACAACAACAACAACAAAAAGAGTAACAACGACAACAACAACACAAATTTCACTTGCTTTGAATGTGGTAAGACTGGCCATATTAAATTTGAATGTTCTATCTTTTTGAAAAAATTAATTAAGTGAAAAGAAGACAAAGAAGGAAAACCTAAGAGAGCCTATATAGCATGGGAAGACAATGAGTCAACAACTTCTGAATCATCAAGTGAGAGCGAAGAAGCAAATGTATGTTTCACCTCCACAATAAGTGAAGATGATGAATTATCAAGTGCTGAAATAGAGGTATATTCTGAATTTGATCAAGTTGTTGATGCTTTCCATGAAATGAGTAAAGAGGCTCAAAAGATTGCAAAATCCAATAATAGGCTAAAAGGAAATCTTAGATGGCATGTCATAAAACTTGCAGAAATGCAAAACGAAATTTCTAACTTGAAAGAAGAAAATGAAAAACTTGTTTCAAGCTACAAAATGAATAGATGCGTATGTGCTTCTTCTTCATCAAATGTTGACAAATAAAAATCTTTGCAAGAAGAGTTTGAAGAGTTCAAAAAGAGTCAAGGTGAAAAACATATGATAGTACTTTCAGAAAATAGTTACTTGGTAGATCTTTTGAAAAGGATTTATAAAGGAAAATGCAATTTAGTTGAAATGCTAAGTGTGCAAAAATATGCTGGAGATACTTCTGGATTGGGTTACAAACATGGATCAAAATCTTTTGGAAAAACCAAGTTTCTGCCTCCAAAACAGAAATATCAAAAAGCTGTATCAAAAACAAAGTTTAATCACATGACTCATTTTGAAATATCATCAAGAGTTGTAACTTGTAACTATTGCATGAAGAAAGGTTCCACATCTAATAGATGCTATGCTAATAGATTCTATGTACCAAATGGAGATTGCATTTGGGTGCCGAAGAAAAAGAAAATAGTTAACCCCTATGGACCCAACCATAATTGGGTACCTTCCTTTGTAAATTGATTTGAATGTTGCAAGTGTGTCTAAGAGCAAAATCATGATTATGGTATCTTGACAGCGGCTACTCTAAACACATGACCGGTGACATATCAATGCTAACAAATTTGACTCTTAAAGATGGAGGATTTGTCACTTATGGAGACAACATTAAAGGAAATATAGTTGGTGAAGGAAATATGGAGATAGTTTTAAGACCAAGATCATAAATGTTCTCTATATGGAAGGTTTAAAGCACAATCTTCTAAGCATAAGCCAACTATGTGACAAAGGATTCAAAGTGCCATTCAATGACAATTGTTGTATGATATATGATGGTCAAACCAGTGAGGTGATTCATATAGGTAAAAGAAAAGGTCCTTTAGAAGAGTTCATACAACTTACTGGATCAATGGATCAAGGACAGGAAGAACCAATTGCTGAAATGAAACAATCAATGTAACACCCCAAAATTTCATAACTATAGTTCAATAGATATTTATGGAAGTCTTAAGTTAGGAAAGATTTGATTATGTGGATGACATATCAATTAGAGACATTACGAAAATGTTTGGGAAAAAATAACCATATTGCCTTTACCGTAAATTTGAAATGACAAAAATGCCCTTGAGGGTAAAAGGACGATAATGCCCTTGGACATTTCTAAGAATTACAAAAATGCCCCTAGATATTTTAGAAAGATATTTTAAGGTGAAAACTTACATAAATGCCCTTGAATATTTTGAAAATAACAAGAATACCCTTAGATATTTTGAATAGATATTTCTATGATAGGAATGGCAATTATGCCCTAGTATGAAGGATGAATTTACCACAATGCCTTCAGGCTAGAAATGATCAGATATTCTTAGGGATTCTGTGAGAACCTGATGAAATTACAAGAATACTCTTAGAAAGCAGATTATTTAGATATTTTGTGACAAGGCACCTTAGAACAAAATTTCTATGGAATTTACAAAGTGACAACTTTGAAATTTTAAAGAAAAATTGCATTCTTTCCCCTAAGCCTGCAAGTCCACGTGAATAAATGGAGTGGAAGAGGCAAAAACTTTCAAGATAAGCCACTTGTAAAGGGAGCAATGGGATGGAAACAAGTGTCAGGTGCAACGCCCTTACGCTCACCAGGGTCACTACCACACATAAACAACAATCATCATACATGACTCATCAGAGTTTAAGCAGTTTGGAAGCATATATAATAAAAAGGGCATCATCAAATGCTATCGTCATACACACTGTACATTATAATATGGTGATTATACATAAGCTTTCTGTTTAAGTACAAAACTGTACATAAATCTCCCCTCAGGGTACAACAAAATTAAACCAAAGGCTAATACAAAACATCAGAGCCACACGCTCATGTCATCTAAGCCTAAGGTTTATAAACATCAACTATCCCTGCAAAGGCTTCTTGCCTTGGGATCTATCTGCTCCTCCTGAGGATTCACCTGCAAAACATAAGCCCCACACAAGGGGTGAGATACAAAATCCCAGTAAACTCAGGGCCCTTGAAGGTATTTCCTTCCCTTGGTTCACTATCTGGCACATACATAGAAATAGTATATTTCAACATTCATAATCAGATTCAATATCAGAATAATTCTCAATCATTCATCACAACAGGCAGGGTCTCATCACCCTTCAGTCAACATCATCACTATCATTTCATCTCAACCTGTCAATACACAGGTGATATACGTTACTTAACTCGACAGAGGCTATATCTATGTATATAGGAACATCTCCACTCAGGGAGGCTACATCTATATACTACGAACATCTCATGCCTGGATCTCAACATATCTATTGGAGGCTTCATCTGAAATATAGGAACATCTCAGTCAAGAGGCTACATCTATATAACAGGCACATCTCCATCGGAGGCTTCATCTGTGTATATAGGAACATCTCAGTTAAGAGGCTACATCTATATATCACAGGTACATCTCCATTTAATGAGGCTACATCTGTGTATATAGGAACATCTCTACTCAAGAGGCTACATCTATATATCACAGGAACATCTCATAACCTATATCAACCCAGTTGCCTGAGGAGGCTACCTCTGTGGATATAGGAACATCTCCATTCGGGAGGCTACATCTATACCACAGGAACATCTCACAGCAGGTCTTACTCAATCTCAAGTCATCTATCCTACTACCATAGGATGCAATTCATTCATAGAATTCACAATCAAATCTCATAATCAAACTAGCATGTTATAATTCAACAGTTCACAGCCATGCATATCAATTCCCCCAATCATTGGGTCCAACCTACACATGAGTTTCTCATCACAGGGTTCAGGGTACAATTCATTAATCACCATCACAAGGTCCAGAGTACAATTTATCAATCAATCACATCAATAAAATCAATACATCTCGATTCCCATCACAGGGTACAGAGCACAATTCATTAATCAAACATATCAATATACAATTTCTATATACATGCATTTGCCCACAATAGAACCATCACCCCACTTGGTGAATGGTAGAACACAGCAAAGGGCACACATCCAAGAACCAAGAGCTTACCTGCTCTAAGCAAAGTACCGGCTCTCCCGGTCTCGTTGTCACCACCACTGAAATTATCAGTCTCACGTCCTACATAGGATCAAACATATAATGTTTCAGTAACGGTTCTAAGCCGTTTAGAACGAAAGGCCATAATTCGTTTGCATAACACGCACTCAATCACTTTATAAGTGATTCTCAGACCCTTAATGGTCTCACTTGGCCTAGCCAAAGCACAAGAGCTTGAAGCTCACAATAACCCAATTCCTCAGAATTCACACAGGGCTTGAACGGTCCATATCACACACACAAGGCACCGTTCTCATGGCCTCTAAGGCACAACAAAACACATACCAAGGCTCTAGCATGTCCAACAAAACTAAGCAACTCAGTATATCAACAAAACATGCCTCACCTAGAGCCCATAATCAAAGTTCACCAAGCTAGTAATTGAGAGCTAATCTTTCATCCTCAACACATTCTAATCACATATATCTAAAGGACCCAAGGCTAATTCTAGCTCTATCACAAGTGGGTTACTATTCACTCAAAACCCCAATCAACAAATTAAACGGTGAAACTTGAGTTTCTTACCTCAATAACGACAAGGAAGGCCCAAGGACAACTCCCCCTAGCTTGGGTACCCACGAATCGTCGCCGTTCCTCGCCGAACTCAAGCTTCAAGAACTTCCCTTGAGAAAGGGATTCTCTAATTTGGGGTTTTCAAGGAAAATGGATGAAAGATTCAAGTTCACTAGGTGTTTTCCATAAAGAATGGTGTTTAAGGGACTTGTTTTGGTGAACTATGGTGCAAGAATGAAGCTTGGAGCTTCAACAATGGAGGAGAAACGTTCCAGGGAAGAAGAAGAAGGCTTTTCCTTCAAAAATCGCGACTTCCCCTTTTATACCAACTCTGTCAGACTTCCCGCGCGGATCGCGCCACACCCCGCGCTAATTGCGCCACTCTTTTAAAACCTGTGGCGCCAACCGCGCCACCCCTGGCGCTGACCGCGCCGATTTCCAGAGAAAACTGACTTTCCAGAGCACTTCCGGCGCGACTCGCGCCGCCTCTGGCGCCACCCGCGCTGGATTCCAGAGGAAAATGGTTTTCTAGGGCACTTGTGGCGCGACTTGCGCCACCAATGGCGCTGACCGCTTGAACTTCCAGAGAAAACTGAGTTTCTGGAGGACTTGTGGCGCTGACCGCGTCACCTTGGTGCCACTGGCGTCAACCTCCTGAAGCTATGGCGCTAGTCGCGCCAATCCGGCGCTACCCGCGCCACATCACAGACAGGGTTTTCTGCTTAAGAACCCTGGCGCTGACCGCACCAAACCTCACGCCAGCCGCGCCAGGCATCAAAGTCATCACATCAAGACACTTGTATGGTGTAGGATTAGCTTAAGAAGATTTTTTTGAAGCAAATCTTCTCTTGTCTTCTTTGATAGAACACGTGGACAGTTCTAGATATTATTTCAACAATCCCAACGGTCAAAAGTTATATATCTGAGATAGGAGTATACCTTTAAAATTTTAAGGAGATCCAACGGTTAACGAATCCAGAATCAATATTTTACTAAAATGGGTTTTGGGAAAATTCAAGAAATGAAGAAAAGCACGAAATTCCCTTAAAGCTTGGCTACTCCACGTGAAGAAGAAGGAAATAGGTGAAGTTTGCTCTCCAAGCAAGCTATGGCATGTGTACCATCAAGAAGAATGAAGAAATCTTGAGAAAATTCAAGAAAAGGGACACTTGGATGGATGAAAAGCAAGGACACTTGCCATTGGTCCATTTGGAAAGCAAGGTCATAATGATCTAAGAGATATGTTCATGGCAAAGGCATTCCTTCAACCCTATATAAAGGAGTGAATGAACCAAAAAAAAAATCAAGCTTGGCCAAGGAGTATACGTGCAAATCCATTTCAAATCCCTTTCATCCTATCATTTTCCAAATTCTACATTTTTTCACCCTTCCACTTTCAAAGAATAAAAGTATAACACAAATCCTAGCATCTTGAAGTTCACGTGGGATCTAAGGGCTGTTAGGAAGAAGTTATCAAGTTTTTAAGAAGGAAGAACAAAGGTATGTATAGGGGAGTTTATGCTAAATATAGTTTAAGTGTTACTTTGTTTAAGTGACGATTTGTTTGAATAAGTGTTTGAATCTTGTGAAATATATATAAGAAGTTGTTGGATTTGAATTATATTTGCATGGTTGAGTGCTTTAGTAAAAATTATGTGTTATTCTCTGTGTTGTTGAGTGTTTCTATGAAAGCACACCATGTGTTTGATAAAATGTTTTAAAGAGACAAAGATAGTTTAAGTATTGTTTTGATTTGGAATATTTGTGTTATGAATATTTATGGACTTCATGAGTTCTTATAAAGCTTTATGATAAAGATAGTTTAAGAATTATTTGTTTGAACAAATGCTTGAGTTTTGATGTATTATGACTTGTCTTTGAGAAATTTATGGAGTTGAACTATGGTTGTACGCTTGAGTACTTTTATAAAGTTTTATGTGATCAGTGGAAGAAGTTTTACATGTTGTTGAACTCTGTGTTAGTTCCATGTTGAAAATATAAGTGTATGAGATATAAAGTGAAGAGTAATGTTAAAGAGTAAATAAGAGATAAAAAGAAATTCATTCATGCATGTTTCATATGCATATGCCTGGCGGGGGCTAGTCCGTGAAGAGGAGATGTGTCAGATAGCTTAACTGAGTCCATGCGTTCAGACAAGAGGAGTCTGAGCTGGGGGGTAGTGGCAGTGAGGACCACACCACCATGATGATCACATGGGTGGAGGTGACCTTCCTATTTGCAATACTGACCTACACTGACTGAATGGATAGGTTCTGTGTCACAGAGAGAGTGGGGCTATCTTGACTATGGTACCAATTGATGAGAATTTGAGAAAGATTCATGCATCATATAAAGAAGATGAGCATGCATCGCATGATGAGTATGTTGTATGATTATCTGTATGCTGTAAATACTATGTGACTTGAACTATGTTTATCATAAACTTACCCTATTTTGTGTCTGTGGTTGACACCTGTGATGACCCTAATTTATTTGGGCAAGCAGAGAAACGGTGAAGCCTAAGCAATGGATGGTTATGAAGAAGATGTGATGAGGAAGCTTGGATTGCTTGTATTTTGTGTTTTTATGTTTACTTTGGTAATATGTAATTTGTACTAGACTTGGGTCAGTCTATGGGCTTGTATTTTAGAATTTATTATGTTAAACTGTATTTTGTACAGTATATTATTTTGTTTTGAACTTAAAAACGTTTGATGATAATTAATTCATTTAGAATTAATCTAGGAAAAGGAGAAAAAGAGATTTTATGGAATAAAATAATTTCTTTATAAAAAGGATAATAAGCAAAGTTAATACCTTTCGCATGAATTATTTTAAGCAAGAAGAAAAGAATTTTCCGTGAAATTTATAACTAAGATAATTTTAAAGCAATTGGAGCAGAAATTTTCATTCAAAATCAATAAAATACAAGATAGTAAAACGAGGCGTTACAATCAACATCAGTCTAAGAACCAAAAGATTGGAGAACTATAAGAGATCTCTCTGTAGACAATATCATTAGTGAAGTTACAAAAGGAGTATCCACTAGATCTTCATTGAGAAATCTCTGTTGTAATATGGCTTTTGTTTCACAAATAGAACCTAAGAGCATTGAACAAGCCTTACTTGATGAACATTAGATGCATGCCATGCATGATGAACTAAATCAATTTAAGAGAAATGAAGTTTGGGAACTTGTTCCTAGACCTTATTCTCTCAAACTTATTGTCACCAAATGGGTGTTTAGAAACAAGCTTGATGAAAATGATATCATAGTCAAAAACAAAGCTAGATTGGTTGCAAAAGGTTAAAACCAAGAGAAAGGCATAGACTATGAGGAAACCCTATGCTTCAGTAGTAAGGTTAGAAGCCATTAGATTATTGCTTGCATATGCATGTTTAATGAATTTTAAACTGTCTCAATTGGATGTTGAAAGTGCTTTCTTAAATGGATATATTGAGGAGGGAATCTATGTGGAGCAACCTCCTGGTTTTGCAGATTTCAAATATGCTAACCATGTTTGCAAACTTAAGAAAACTCTTTATGGTTTAAACCAAGTTCCAAGGTTTTGGTATGAGAGATTGAGCAAATTTATGCTTGATCAATCTTTCATAAGAGGACATGTTGATAAAAACATTGTTCATCAAAAGGGAAAGCAATGATATCTTATTGGTTCAACTAATCAATCCTTGTGCAAAGAATTTTCTATCTCTATGCAGAATGAGTTTGAGATGTCTATGATGGAGAATTAACATTCTTTCTTGGACTTTAAGTGAAGCAAATGAAGAATGAGACATTTCTAACTCAAACCAAATACTGCCTTGAAGTGATCAAGAAGTTTGAAATGGAGAAAAGTAAGGATGTTGCAACTCCAATGGCAACATCAACCTATCTTGATTCACATGAAAAAGGGAAGAAGGTTGATGCGTCAAAATACAAAGGAATGATTGGATCCTTACTATATTTGACTGCAAGTAAACCTGATATCATGTTAAGTGTGTGTTTGTGTGCAAGATATCAAGCAAATCCCAAAGAATCACACCTCATAGCAGTCAAAAGAATCATCAAATATCTCAAATCAACACCAAGAGTTGGTCTTTGGTATCCCAAAGGTGCATTACTCAACTTAAGTGGATATTTTGATTCTGACTTTGCAAGGTGCAAATTGGATAGAAAAAGTACTAGTGGAATTTTCCACCTACTTGGCAGCTCACTAATCTTATGGCAATGCAAAAGGTAATCTTGTGTTGCTCTATCAACTGCTGAAGCTGAGTACATCTCTGCTGGAAGCTGCTGTGCTCAAAGCCTTTGGTTGAAGCAATAACTACAAGACTTTGGTGTAGAATTAAAAGAAATTCCCTTGCTATGTAAGAACACAAGTGCCATCAACATATCCAAGAATCCAATAATGCACTCAAGGACCAAGCACATTGAGATAAGTCATCATTTCCTCAGGGATCGCATTCAAAAGGGTAACATCAAAATTGAGCTCGTTGGTACATATAATCAATTAACTGATATATTCACTAAACCCTAGGCTAGAGATAGATTTTACACTCTTAGAAACATGCTAGGTATCCTTGATGAGTCTAACATTTGCTAGCATGCTTTTTATGTGCTTGTCTATATGAAATTGCATCTTATTTGACTAATCATCACATGTGCTTCAAAATTCGAAATATGCTGCATAATCACTATTCATTCTGTAATATGGACTGTAATAATCGATTACTCATGGAAATAATCGATTAATTGTTCATTAAAAGACCTTTTACAAACAAAGTTGTGATTATGTAATCGATTATCTCATCGAATTAATCGATTACTTGTTGTTTAAACTGAATACCGTAAAAATTGAACATAGCGATTATTGTTTGTTGTTCTGGTAATCAATTATTGTTTGTTGTTCTAGTTTATACTCTCACTGACTTAATTGATTACATATCAATTCAATCGATTACACCATTGAACATAGCTTCTATTTGATTACGAATTAATCGATTACATAGTGTTCGTAATCGATTACTTATGGTATTTCTGAAATCTCTGAAGATTTCTTGGAAGTCTCCATTCTAGTGTTGAGTGGAAGAACTGGATGTAGCTTCATAGTGTTTGAAGTGAACCAGTATAAAAATTATGGCTGATCTTTATTCTATTCTCTTCATCTCTTTATTGCTTTGGTTTGTGAATCAAATTATTTGCATAGAAAGATTTTAGTTGTCTATTGATTTTCTTGACAGAGGAATTTGATTGAATATAAGACTCTTGGTTTCAAAACAATTTTTAAAGTGATAAAGATCCTGTGAAAACTCTGATTATAAAATTTTTAAATATCAAGGTTCAACCAATTCACCCCCCTCTTGGTTGTATTGAAGTATTCCTATCATTTTCAAGTCTCATCACATATAACATGGAAAGATTCCTCAACACTCAATGTTCTTTTATTAAAGATCCTATAAGCTTTACTTTGCAAAGAGTAACCAAGAAAAATTGCTTCATCAGCTTTAGAATCAAATTTGCCAATAGAATCTTTACCATTATTTAACATAAAGCACTTGCAGCCAAAAGCTCTAAAATGAGAGATGTTTGGTTTCCTTCCTTTGTATATAGTTCATAAGGAGTTTTATGGGCCTTATGAGAATCCTATTCAAAGTATAACAAACCGTACTTATAGCATTTGTCCAAAAGTGCTTAGACAAGTTTGTTTTATTTAGAAGTGTTCTTGCACCTTCCTCAAGTGATCTATTTTTGCTTTCCACAACACCATTTTGTTGGGGTGTTCTTGGAGCTGAAAAATTATGATTAATTCCAAGTTCTTCACAAAACTTTTCAAAATGTTCATTTTGGAATTCTCCACCATGATCACTTCTAATTGAAACAATATTACAAGCTTTTTCATTTTGAATTATCTTGGTCAATTTTCTAAATGTTGTGAATGCATCACTCTTGGATGTTATGAATAAGGTCTATGTATATTTTGAGTAATCATCTACAATAACAAGCCCATAGAAATTACAACCCAATCTCATTGATAAGTGCCCTATTTTAGTAAAATTAGGGTTACAATGTTGGCACATATCTTTTCGACTTCAGTAAATTTGTTTGTAAACTTGCTCTAAACCTAGTTGATTTGTATTTAGCACTTGTATTAATGTTGTTTTTCATATTTTGGAATATTAATCCAATCACATTTTGTGTTTTGATAGGTTCTGATGGTATCCAAAGCATCCAAATTTGGGAGGTGTCAGAAGCAAAAATGGCCCAGAACTCACCTGGGCTAGTGACCTTTCTTCACCATTAAGAGTTAACTAGCCCAGGCGAGCATTCTATGTGTATTTGGCTCTCCCAGGCGAGTAGCATTCTTCATCATTATGGATTTAACATGCCCAGGCAAGTGGCAGCAGTGTATTTTGCTCGCCCAGGCGAGTGATCATTCCAGAAAAGCATTAGCTCAACCAGGTGAGTAGACCAAGGCAAAATGGCTTGCCTGGGCGAGTGGGCTGAAGTAGGTTACCAAATCCTATAAACAGCCATGCAAACTTGGAGCAAATTCATTCCAATTTCGAAATTCCTTCTCCTTGTATGTAGGATTAGAGTAGGATAGCTCAGCGAGAGTGAGAGAAGTGAGGATTAGTGCGGATACTATACCCGAAAGAAGTGGTGATGGTTCCCTTCATCAATTCTTCCCTTGAGGAGATGTTCTCCACAATGATTGTCTAGCTTCTCTTAAGGATTGGATGTAATCTTCTTACCCCTATGTATTCATGGCAATGGACAACACATAAATGTTACCCTTTCCTTACCAACATGGATAACTTCACCACTTTTACTGTCCCAAATCAAACAACAGTTGTTGTTGAAGGAAACTTTGAACCCTTTGTCACATAGTTGGCTTATGCTTAGGGGATTATGTTTCAAGCCATCAACATACAAGACATTTCTGATCATAGTCTTAAGGCTATCTCCTATGTTTCCTTCTCCAATTATCTTGCCTTTGTTACTATCGTCATAAGTGACAAATCCTCCATCTTTTAATATGACATTCGTAAGCATGGATATGTCACCTGTCATGTCTTAGAGCAGCCACTATCAAGATACCATAGTGAAGATTTTGCTCTTAGACACACCTGTAAAATTTAAATTAATTGACAAAGAAACGTACCCAATGTGAGTTGGGTACATAGGGGTTAATTGAAATTCTTTTTCTCTTAGGCACCCAAATGCATTCACCATTAGGCACATAGTATCTCCTAACATAGCATCTAATAGATATATGACCTTTCTTCATGCAATAATTGCAAGTAACAGTATTTGATGTTTTTTCAAAGTAAGTCAAATGATGATACTTGTCTTTTGAAAAGCTTCTTTGATATTTCTGTTTTGGTGGTACAAACTTTGTTTTTCCAAAAGATTTTGATCCATGTTTGTAGCCCAAACCAGAGGTATCTCTAGCATACTTTTGAACACTATGCATTTGATTCAAATTACATTTTTCTCTATAGAGTCTTTTCAAAAGATCAACCAAGTAAGAATTTTCAGAAAGTAAAAGCATGTATTTTTCACCTTGACTCTTTTTGTAATCATCAACTTCTTTTGTAAAAGATTGCATTTATTGACATTTGAAGTAGATAAGGCACATACACATCCATTAGCATTGTAACTTGAAATAAGTTTTTCATTTGCTTCTTTCAAATTACAAAGTTCAGATTGCAATTAAGCAATTTTGTTAACATGTCATTTGAGATTACCTTTTAGCCTATTCTTGGTTTGTGCAATCTTTTGAGCCTCTTCATGCATCTCATGGAAAGCATCAACTATTGGATATAGGGGGAGCTACAAGAAGAATGAAGCTTATGACTTTGAAGATTGTTTTGAGCTTTTCACATGCCTTGAAGATTGTAATTCAAAATGAAGTGTATAAGAGGCCAATCTCTTGATCCTTGCATTGCATGCACATAATCATTTTACATGCTTAAATGTTTTCATAAAAGTATCAAAGCTTTTTTGAAAAGGAACTAAATGGATAATGTTTTTGGAAAAAATGTAATCCTGCTATTTTAATCGATTACACATCAGTATAATCAATTATTTGCTTCGATTTTAAATCTAGAAAAAGCATTGAAGAACATTTTAATCGATTACATATCCTTTGTAATCGATTGCATAGTGTAAAACAAAATTTAATCGATTACACAAGTTGTTTTAGAAATAAAACTTCACTGTTTTAATCGATTACAGCTCTGTTTAATCGATTATTTTGTTCATTATTAAAATCAGAATTCAGCCTTGAACACTTTAATCAATTAAGTGATAATTTAATCGATTACATGAGTCATTTAATCGAATCGATTACTGTCTGTTACAAAAAGCTGTTACAATTTGAGTGAGGCTTGTCTTGAAACTTAACTTGAATACTTCAAATTTTCTGAATACACACGCCTTCTCAAAGTTAGAAAGTGATTTTCTGGGTTAACTAAGTTCTTGTCCCACTCTTTAATCTTCATGGGTATTGAATGATTTCTTAGGCATGAGTTTTCAAAGAAGTTTTGGAGAGTATGTTCTGAAATTCTTTT
Organism: Glycine tomentella; assembly: GCA_007407185.1. Classification (NCBI taxonomy): domain Eukaryota; kingdom Viridiplantae; phylum Streptophyta; class Magnoliopsida; order Fabales; family Fabaceae; genus Glycine; species Glycine tomentella. The sequence continues at coordinate 48,057 of PYAF01006228.1, read as the reverse complement.
TCTTCAATTCAATCCTAATTGGTAAACCACATGCATTCATATTCATTAGATCGTTAGGTTGTTTCTCTGGTTTGGGTTACAAACAAGGCTCAAAGTCTTTTGGCAAAACTATATTTGTACCACCAAAATAGAAAAATCAAAAGAATATCTATGATTCAAAGATCAATCAAAATGCTTACTTAAGTAATTCTTTAAAATTTGTAACATGCACTATTGTATGATGAAAGGACATACATCTTATAAATGCTACGCTAGGAGATTCTATGTGCCTAATGGAGAATGTACTTGGGTGCAAAAGAAGAAGAAAGTAGCTAACCCCTATGGACCCAACCTCAATTGGGTATCTTCCTTTGAAAATTGATTTGAATTTTACAGGTATGTTTAAGAGCAAGATCATCATTATGGTATCTTGATAGTGGAGGCTCTAGACATATGATCGGTGACATATCAATGTTCACAAATTTGTCTCTTAAAGATGGTGGATTTGTCACCTATGGAGACAACAACAAATGGAAGATAATTGGAGAAGGAAATATAGGAGACAACTTTAAAACCAAAATCAGAAACGTTCTTTATGTGGAAGGTTTAATGCACAATCTCCTAAGTATAAGCCAACTTTGTGATAAAGGTTCAAAGTGTCATTTAATGACAATTGCTACATGATATGTGATGGGAAAAATGGTGAGGTGATTCATATATGTAAAAATAAGAACCTTTGGAGGAGTTTATTCAACTAAATGGCTCAATGAATAAAGAAAAGGAAGAACCAATTGTTGAAACAAAACAATCAACATCAGTCCAAGAGCTAAAAGATTGGAGAACCACAAGAGATCTCTCTCTTAACAATATAATTGGTGAAGTTTCAAAGGGAGTATCTACTAGATCATCATTAAGAAATCTCTGCTGTAATATGGCTTTTGTTTCACAAATAGAACCTAAGAATATTGATCAAGCCTTAATTGATGAACATTGGATGCAAGCCATGCATGATGAATTGAATCAATTCCAGAGAAATGAAGTTTGGAAACTAGTCCCTAGACCTCCTTCTCTCAAGCCTATTGGCACTAAATGGGTTTTTAGAAACAAACTTGATAAGAATGGAATCATAGTCAGAAACAAAGCTAGATTGGTTGCAAAAGGTTACAACCAAGAGGAAGGCATTGACTATAAGGAAACCTTTTCACCAGTTGCAAGATTGGAAGCCATTAGGTTACTACTTGCATATGCATGTTTAATGAATCTTAAAATTTTTCAAATGGATGTTAAAAGTGCTTTCTTAAATGGATATATTGAGGAGGAAATATATGTGGAGCAACCTCCTAGTTTTGCTGATTTTAGACATCCAAACCATGTTTTTAAACTTAAGAAAGCTTTAAAACAAGCTCCAAGATCTTGGTATGAGAGATTAAGCAAATTTGTGCTTGAATAATCTTTCACAAGAGGGCATGTTGATAAAACCTTGTTCATCAAAAGGCAAAGCAATGATATTTTATTGGTTCAAATATATGTTGATGATATAATTTTTGGTTCAACTAATCAATTGTTGTACAAAGAATTTTCTATCTCTTTGCAGAATGAGTTTGAAATGTCAATGATGGGATAATTAACATTCTTTCATTCTTTCTTGGACTTCAAGTGAAGCAAATGAAGGATGAAATATTTCTAAATCAAACAGAGTATGGCCTTGAAGTGATCAAAAAGTTTGAAATGCAAAAAAGCAAAGATGTTGCAACTCCAATGGCAACATCAACCTATCTTGATTCAGATGAAAAAGGAAAGAAAGTTGATGAGTCAAAATTTAGAGGAATGATTGGATCTTTGCTGTATTTGACAGCTAGTAGACCAGATATTATGTTGAGTGTGTGTTTGTGTGCAAGACATCAAGCAATTCCCAAAGAATCACACCTCACTGCAGTCAAAAGAATCCTCAAATATCTCAAATCAACACCAAAAGTTGGTCTTTGGTATCCTAAAGGTGCATCACTTAATTTAGTTGGTTATTTTGATTCTGACTTTGCAGGGTGCAAATTGGATAGAAAAATAACTAATGGAACTTATCATCTACTAGGAAGTTCACTGATCTTATGGCATTGCAAGAAACAATCTTGTGTTACTTTATCAACAGCTGAAGTTGAGTACATCTCTGCTGGTAGTTGTTGTGCTCAAAACCTTTGGCTAAAGCAACAATTGCAAGATTTTGGTGGAGAATTAAAAGAAATAACTCTGCTATGTGACAACACAAGTGCTATCAACATTTCCAAAAATCCAATAATGCACTCAAGGACCAAACACATTGAGATAAGACATCATTTTGTTAGAGATCACATCCAAAAATGTAACATCAAAATTGACTTCATTGATACTTACAATCAATTGGCTGATATATTCACTAAACCTTTGGCTAGAGATAGATTCTACACTGTTATAAACATGCTAGGTATCCTTGATGAATCTAACATTTGCTAGCATGCTTGTTATGTGCTTATCTATTTGAAATAGCTTCTTACTTGATCAATCATCACTTGTGCTTACAAAAATTTGAAATTGTCCTGCATAAATACTGCTCATTTTGATATTCCCACTTGAATAATCGATTAAAGCACGTATTAATCGATTAAATGGTCTTGAAAAATTGTTGAGAATGAAATTCATGCTTATGTAATCGATTACACAACCAGGATAATAGATTATTCTTCATAGAAAACAAATTCCAGCAAATGAATTTCTCTATAATAATCGATTAAACCATCGGATTAATCGATTACACAGCCTAAACATCCTTTTAGAAAAATTTAATTCAGTGGAATAATCGATTATGGTGAATGGTAATCGATTAAATTGATTGAAAAATTATTTGAAACTCAGATTCTCCCTGTAATAATCGATTACATGAGAGAAATAATCGATTATTCTGCTTTCAAAATTGTTTCAAAATCCAAATCTCTTTGGAATAATCGGTTACACCTCGAATTAATCGATTACACAAGCTTAAATTTCAGTTTACATATCAAATCTCACTGTAATAATCGATTAAATCAGATATATAATCGATTACACTTCATCTTTTTTAACTGAATTTCACTGAAATAATCGATTACTTGACGAATTAATCGATTACAGCTTCTGTAGAAACTGATTTTGCTTACAAATTAATCGATTATATAAGAATATAATCGATTATTCATGGAGTTACTGCAGAATCTGTAAGATTTTCATGGAAATTGTAACTGCCCAACTGCCACCTAATTCAAATTTAAATCTTCTGTGCTTTAAAGTTAGTGGGTTAATTCGAAATAACTGTTACTCATTTCAAAATTGGAACTTTCGAGTTCAAAATCTTCTATAAATACAGCCTATGCTAAAGGAAGAAGTCACACCATTTTCATCTTCTATCTTAAGCATTACTATGTTCTTCTTTCCTCTGAGTCTAGAAACTCTGTCCAGTTAGTCTTTCCTCACACATTAGCCATGTCCACATCTAAGAGAGTTAAAACCTCTAAGAAAAAAGTTGTTGAAACCTCTAATCCTGCAATAACAAGGTTAGATCATTGGTTTCCTGTTGAGAGAGATACAATGACCTACCTTCAGTTTAATGCCACCAAACTTTTTTATCCTCCCAAACACCTTGACCTTGACTGGTTTATTAAAGAAGGTTTTCAATTCCCTGCTATGATTGAAGCCCAGGGATTGAAAATGTTTGTTGAGATGAAGGGTGCCTTTTACCCTGAATTAGTAAAGGTGTTCTACACCTGTGCTAAGGCTTCTATGGATGGGACACTCATGTCTCAAGTCAATGGAGTAGCCATGGAAATCACTCCAGAAGTCTGGGAAGCAGTTGCTGGTGTTTCCTTTGATGGTGAAAGGAAAATTTAAAGAAGAGGCTGGGCGATATTATAGGGTAGATACCTATAGGGGGGTGCTTCTTGATCCTCACATAAGGTTGAAGCTTAGGCTAAGTAATGGCCCTATGAGTCATGAAGATAGACTTCTTCATTACATAATCACCTATATTTTGGCCCCAAGAGCCACTAATCATGCCCAAGCCATTGATGATGACATACAACTTGTGTATGGCATGAAAAATTCCATTTAGATGAATTGGGTTCTTATTTTTGAAGAAATTATGCTTAAATCCAAAAGATTGGTGAATTATCCTTTTCCATATGTTGTTCTTGTGTCCAGATTCATTGATTACTTCAATATAGATGTCTCTAATGAGGTTGTTGACAACACAAACTCCAGTAACAGCCTCATCAAAGAGAAACATCTTACAAAGCTGGGGATGTTCAAAACCTCTTATGGCTGGCAAATGGCTGGACAACAACTCTCTACTGTTGGAAATGAAGAAGAAGCTGATGAAGAGGCTGATGAAGAAGCTAAAGATGAAGGCGCTGCTTAACCATCTTACAGTCCATTTGAATCACTTAGAGTTCAAAATATGAATGCCTTATTGTCCCTACATCATGAGCACAGGGCTGAGACTAATTCATCTTTGGAGGAGATGAAATCTAGGCCAGAAAACATAGAAGCTAGGCTTGTCCTTGATGATTTTAATAAACTAGTTTAAGTTTCTTGTATTTTCTATTATTGCTTTATTTTTTTTCTTCTCTGATTAATGTATTGTCTTTCCATTTCCATTAATGAAATTTACATTTCTCCTTAGTTGCTATGCTACCTTTTGTCTTTGATAAGCCAAATAGGGGGAGAAAATTGATTGATAACTAACTAAAGAGAAACTCTATTTTGCTCTCTGTTGTGCTTTGTTTTTCTGTTGTCTTTTTGCAAATTACTAATTGATGAAGTTATCTAAGTCAAGAGGAGTAAACTAAGTCAAGGGGAGCTAACAAATAAAAGTAAATAATCAATGTTTATTGTGATGACTCTAATGCCTGGTGCGGCTGGCGCGAGGTCTGGCGCGGTCAGCGCCAGGGTTTTTCAGTAGAAAAACTAAGTCTGTGATGTGGCGCGGTTAGCGCGGGTCTGGCGCGGTCAGCGCCACAAGTCCTCCAGAACTCCAGTTTTCTCTGGAAGTTGACGCGGGTAGCGCCGTTAGTGGCGCGAGTAGCGCTATTGCTGTAAAGGGTGGCGCTGGTGGCGCCATAGTGATGCGGTTAGCACCACAAACCCTCCAGAAAATCAGTTTTCTCTGGAAGTTCACACGGTCAGCGCCATTGGTGGCGCGAGTCGCGCCACAAATGCCTTGGAAAACCATTTTCCTCTGGAATCCAGCGCGGGTGGCGCCAGAGGTGGCGCGAGTCGCCCCGGAAGTGCTCTAGAAAGTCAGTTTCCTCTGGAAATGGGCGCGGTCAGCGCCAGGTGTGGCGCGGTTGGCGCCACAGGTTTTGAAAGCTGTGACGCGGGTAGCGCGGGGATGGCGCGATCCGCGCGGGACCTCTGACAGAGTTGGTATAAAAGGCAAATCGCGATTTCTGAAAGGGGAGAGCTTCTTCTTCTTCCCCTGAGCGCCTTTCTGCCATTTTTGAACCTCCCCAAGCTTCCTAAACCTTGGTTTGGTCACCAAATCACTTCCTTTAAACACCAATCTTCCTTGAAACACTTGGTGAGCTTGAATCCTTCATCAATCCTCCCTAAAAACCCCCAAATCAGAGAATCCCTTTCTCAAGGGAAGTTCCTAAAACTTGAGTTCGGCGAGGAACGGCGGCGATTCGTGGGCACCCATGCTAGGGGGAGTTGCTCTTGAGCCTTCCTTATCATCCTTGAGGTAAGAAACTCAAGTTTCATTGCTTGATTTGTGAATTGGGGTTTTAGGTGAATAGTGATCCACTTGTGATAGAGCTAGAATTAGCCTTGGGTCCTTTAGAATTATGTGTTTAGAATGTGATACAGATGAAGGATTAGCTCTCAATTGTTGATTTGGTGAACTTTGGTTTGTTGGCTCTATATAATGCATGTTTTGTGGTGGGCTGAGTTGCTTAACCTTGTGTCAACATGCTAGAGCCTTGGTTGATGGCCTTGATGGCCTTAGAAGGCTATTGGAACGGTGCTTTGTGTGGAGAAGAACCGTTTAAGCCAATTGTGAGCCTTTGGTCAGTTTAGAGCTTTGAGCTCCTGACGTTGGCTAGTACCGGTGTCTTGCGAAGACATCAATGCTTGTGCTAGGCCAAGCTAGACCATTGAGGGTCTCTGAGTGGTGCTTTGGTTGAACACTGATGAACCATAGGCTAGATGACATTGTGGTTTGGAAAGGATTGTGAGTCCTTTCGTTGAACGGTTGTGAACCGTATTAAGCCTTGTGTTTTGTGGCTGTATGAATGATTGATGTATGTATGTGTGCCTTGTATAGGGCGTGACACCGCGGGTGTCAGTGGTGTGGGCCACCGAGCGAGGAAAGAACCGCAGAGCTCGGCTTTGCCAAGTAAGTTCTTGGTTCCTTGGGGATGTTTCCCACTTGCTTGTGCTCCACCATACTCCGAGGGAGTAGTGGTTACATTCATGATGCATGCATTATTGGTTGTTGCATACTCATGATGATATATGCTTGTATCTTTGCTTGAGATATGTATGATACCTGTTGATAGATCTTCTGGCCAGTTAGATAGATATGGACCTCCCTAGGAGATGGTTTCCTCCTAGTTGGTTTGCTCATGGGTGATGATGATCCCGGGGTGATGATGATCCCCTAAGACCATAGAGATAGGTGTATCCCGTTGCGGTTGATTACCTATTCTCGGAGGTACCATATACGTGCGTCCATGTGTAAGGGATAGCTCCCGATGGGACGGCACGGGTGTGAATTCCGGTTTCACACTGAGGTTTGGTGTTGACTGGGTCCACCTTACATTAGAGCTAGATGACTTGCTTGTATTATTATGAGGGCCGGGAGGCCAAATTGCTTATGATACCTGATGACGTGTGTCATGGTGAGTGAGCCAGGGTGGAGGAGATGCCTCCAAGGACCCTGAGCTTACTGAGATGTATATCTCACCCCGTGTGGGGCTTATGTTATTTCAGGTGACTCTCCTGGTAGAGAGGAGCGGTCTCAGGGTGGGAGGCCCCAGTAGAGACTGTGCTTTCTTGGCTGTGAAGCAGCAGTGGGAGCTTGGAGCTCGGCTCAGCTTTTTGATTGTTTTGTACCTCTGTAGAGGGAAGACATGTGTGTGTACATGTGTTTTGAGTTATGTATATTTGTATATCTGCCCTCGTGTGAGGAAGGGTCCTTGGGATCAAAGCATACAGACGCTTATTCTTTTGTATAGACACTTCGAGTGTCAGACTTTGTATATGTACATGAACCGCTTATGATATGAAATGGTTGTTTCCTCCTGTTTATATCTTTGAGTCTATGATATTATTTGCCTATAGTTATGTGTTGTGAACTGGATCATTGGGGTTTGAGTGGTTTGTTTATGCTGAGATGTCTTAATCCATACATAATGTAATCAAGAAATATGGTTTTGATTTACGCTTCCGAAAAAGGTTTTAATTACTGTGATTAAGCGCTAATATGATATAAATCGTAATGATAATACACCGGGTGCACACGGGGTGTTACATTTATGCAAACATATCTCTTAACACTTATTCTTGGTAAAGAGGCTGATTTGTTTTCAGGTTAACAAAGTTCAAGACTCCTATCTTTTTCATCCCTCAAAGTACTTCAAAACTTAAACACATGGTCAATCAATATTTGGCATGTTCAAAGCCAAAAAGGAAGAGATTGTTGGATATAGGGGGCAACAAGAAAAATGAAGCTTATGACTTGGAAGATTGTTTTGAGCTTCTCACATGCCTTGAAGATTGTAATTCAAAATGAAGTGTATAAGAATTCAACCTTGATCCTTGCATTGCATGCACATAATCATTTACATGCTTAAATGTTTTCATAAAAATATTAAAGCTATTTTGAAAAGGAACTAAATGGGTAATGTTTTTGGAAAAAATGTAATCTTACTGATTAATCGATTACATATCAGTATAATCGATTATTTGCTTCGATTTTAAATCTGAAAAAGCATTGAAAAATATTTTAATCGATTACATATCCTTCGTAATTTATTACATAGTGTAAAACAAAATTTATGTGTTGCTGCTTTAATCGATTACCATAAATTGTAATCGATTAAATATGTAACACCCTCATATTTCAATACATATATGTGAATTTTCTTATAAGATTATTAATATGCATTTCTAGATAAAATGACGAAAATGCCCCTGGACATTTTTGAAAATGACAAAAATACCCTTTAGCCCTGACAAGGTCCGATAGTCTCAGTAATGCTATAAGCACCTGATAAAAGTACAGTATGCTCCTAGATAAGGAATTACTGACATTGTTAATAGAGAAAAACCAGAAATTAGAATTTTTAGGAATTTTGGAAGAAATTTTGAAAAAAAATTCAATGTAGACTAACTCAAGTCTTAGAAAAACACAGAAAAAGGAAAGATACAATCTGTGGAATTTTCTTTTAATTATAGGAGGAATAGATTCTTTAATAAGTTAGTTTAGTCATTTTACTAATTAAAAGCAAAATGAACCAATAAGAATTTAGATAAAACCATTGGAAGAAAGTTAAATAACATCCTAAAAAATGTTACTAAAACTTAAGTTAGTTTCTAAATAATTTTAGAATTTTATTCCTAAGAAAGCAATTAGAATTAGGCTTCCATAGATTATAGAAACAATTTTATTCAATGTAAAGATATATGTTAAGTAAAACAAAGCATAAAATTTCCTAGACCATAGCCTTTCCACGTGAATAAGCAAAATTGAAAACCAATTGCTTCAAAATCAAAGCTTGGCCATGGACATCAAAGAAGAATGGAGAAAGCTTGAGAAAAATCAAGACTTAGGACACTTGTATGGTTAAAAAGCTAGGAGCCTTGTAGTTGGACCATTTGGAAAGCTAAACAATTATAGCTTTGGAGATAATGCAATAAAAATCTACTAAGCCTAAGCTATCTCACGTGAAAGAAGAAAACCAAATGGGAATGCACCTTAGCTTGGCTAATCCATGTGCAAAGCAAGGGAAAGATGTAGAAATCTCATGAACTAGGACACTTGTAAGGTGAAAAACCACTAGCCAATGAAAGAAAACCAACTAGAAAGCTAAGTGATAGTGAGTTTTGAAGATATTTATAGAAAAAGCCAATTCACCTAGCATATAAAAAGATGGTGGGGACCAAAAATGGATGCTAGTTCACGTGTAACACCCCACTTTCATCTTCCATCTCTTTCAGTTTGAATTAAAAAAATAAAACAAGGCCCACACCCTTAGAAGTTCACATGAAAAGCTAGGAAGTGGTTGAAGGAAGTTGCCAAAATTCCAATGAGAAAGCAAGGTATGGGTAAGCTTTATGATAAGTATAGTTTAGATGTTCATTATACTAAAATTTTCATTTATTTCCATAAAGAATTAAGCTTTGCATACCATGTGTTTGATGAAATGCTTCAAAGAAATAAAGTTGGTGTTATAAATGATGATTTGAATAAGTGACTTGAAATTAGTTTAAGAAATAATTGTTGGAATAAATAACTTAAATCTAGTTTAGTGAGTGAATGATTAAGTAACTTAAATCTTCATGTATTATGACTATATTGGAAGAAATAGTTGATTTGATTTAAAATTTTTTAATGGATGTTTTACTAAAGTTTGTGTGGATGTTTTACTAAATTTGTGTGTTATTGTCACTTAATGGATATTTTACTAAAGTTGTGTGTTAGATATGGTTAAAAATGTTTTATAAATCTTTGAGCATGTCTATTAAATTTCATGCTAGAATTTTGTTGAAATATGACTATTATATTGAATTTATGAAGATAGATATTGGAAGTGTACAGTTTAAAACATATGAGAATATGAGAATAAATTTATGATGAAGAATAAATATGAGATAAAAAAAGAATCATTCATGTATGTTTCATATGCATATGCCTGGCGGGGGCTAGTCCGTGTTATTTACCTCAAGAAGAGGTATGTCAGATAGCTAGAATTGAGACGAGCGTTTAGACAAAAGGTGTCTAAGCTGGGGGGGTAGTGGCAGTGGGGAGATCACCTACCCATGATGATCACATGTAGTGTGGGTGTGAGTCCTTTTGCAACACTGACCTACCCTGACTGGTCGATCCAATTCCAAGAGAGAGAGTAAGCTATCTTGACTATGGTACCATGTGATGAGAATTTGAGAAAGTCATGCATCATTTAAACAAAGAATCATGCATCTATCATGCATCTTGACTGATAAATGTTATTATGGTTAGTTATGGATGTATTTTTATCTAACTATGTTTATCATAAACTTACCCTATTTTGTATCTGTGGTTGACACCTGTGATGACCCCAATTCATTTAGGCGAGCAGAGTAACAGTGAGGAATAAGCAATGGATGGTCATGTGGAAGATGTGATGAGGAAGCTTGAATTGTTTGTCTTTTGGTGTTTTGTGTTTACCCTGATAATATGTAATTTGTACTAGACTTTGGACTAGTCTATTGGCCTGTATTCTGGACTATACTATGTTAAACTGTATCTTGGACTGTATAATATTTTATTTTGAACTTAAAAACGTTTGATGGTAAAGGATTTGTTTAAGAGAAAATATAAATGATAAAATTTCTTTACGTAAAAATGGAAATAAGCGAAAAAAATTAAGTAGTTACAAAATAAGTTATCCAGAAAAGCATTCTTCACTGCTGTAATCGATTACACAAGTTGTTTAAGAAATAAAACTTTATTGCTTTAATCGATTATAGCTCAGTTTAATCGATTATTTTGTTCGTTATTAAACCCAGAATTCATCCTTGAACACTTTAATCGATTAATTGATAATTTAATCGATTACGTGAGTCATTTTAATCGATTATTTGACGCATGTAATCGATTACTGTATGTTACAAAAAGCTGTTATAAATATGAGTGAGGCTTGTCTTGAAACTTAACTTGAATACTTCAAATTTTCTGAATGCACACGCCTTCTCAAAGTTAGAAAGTGATTTTCTGGGTTAACTAAGTTCTTGTCCCACACTTTAATCTTCATGGGTATTGAATAATTTCTTGGGCAAGAGTTTTCAAAGAAGTTTTGGAGAGCATGTTCTGAAATTCTTTTTCTTCAATTCAATCCTGATTGGTAAACCACATGCATTCATATTTATTGGATCATCAGGTTGTTTCTCTCCATTCTCTTTGGTTGTAAATTCGTTTTTGCAATTTTTATTATTTGTTGCTATTGTAAAGAGTTCTTTGAAGCTTGTGCTAGAGTAGAGTTCTCTAGGGAAGAACAGAGTAGTGTTCTATGGTTCTTGATCATTAGAAGTCTAATCGGGTTTTAGATTTCTATTCTTTATCTAGGGTTGATAAAGAGGGTTTGTTGTAAAGCTTGTAAGAACGGAAATTTATAATAGTGGAACTCTAATCTAGTGTTGATTAGAAGAAACTGGATGTAGCTTCTCTTGAGTAGTGAACCAGTATATATTCTTGTTTTGATTTTCTATTTCTTAATCTCTACAAGTTATCTTGTTCATTTGTTCTTGGTTTCATTATCATTACTCAACAAGTTCTATTTTGAGAAAGTTAATTTCTTGAGCTAAGTGATTTGATTGATTAGAAGCATTTTTGGTTTAAAAGTGATTAGGATCCTTAACTCTGATTTTATAAATAAATTTTAAAAGACCAAGTTTAAACCAATTCACCCCCCTCTATGTTTTTGTTGGTATTCCTATTGTTTTCATCAACTATATTATCATATTCAAAATTCACCTCAGATTCAGCACTAGAAAATTCTTCATCGTCACTTACTGTTGAAGTGAGACAAACATTAGCTTCTTCTTCATCTTCACTAACTGATTCGAATGTAGTTGATTCATTGTCTTCCCAAGCAATGTATGCCTTCTTTCCTTCCTTCTTTATCTTCCTCTCACCTTGTTGCTTCTTCAAGAATGTTGGACATTCAGATTTGATGTGTCCAGGCTTTCCACATTGAAAGCAAGTGAAGCTGGTAGAGGTGTGTTGTTGTTGTCATTTTTCTTGTTGAACTTTGTGAACTTTCTATTCTTGTTCCTTCTCATGAATTTGCTGAACTTTTTGACAATTAGATTCATGTTGTCATCTTTATCTTCTTCACTTGAATTTTCTTTTTCTCAACTTTAGAGGATGCAGCTTTCAAGGCTATGCTTTTTGTATTTCTTTTCTGCATCTTCTGCATTGGTTAGTTGTGACATCTTAGACAAGTCTTTGGATTCCTTGATTGCTGTAACTTTTGGTTGAAAACGTCTTGTTAGACACTTTAGTATTTTGATGTTTAATTCTTCAACATCAAATGTCTTTCCAAGAGCAAGAAGAAGATTGACAATATGTGTGAATCTTGTTTGCAACTGACATATGTCTTCAGTATTGCTCATCTTGAACATCTCATATTCATGAATCAAGGCATCCTTCCTTGATCTTCTTACTCCATATGTTTCTTCATGAGTTACCTCCAACATCTTCCATATTTCTTTTGCACTTCTACATCTCATAGTTCTAAAAAATTCATCATAAGACAAAGTAGATGTAATCATGTTTTTAGCTTTAAAATCATATTGCACAACTCTTTTTTCAGCATCTGTCATCTCATCCCATTCTTTGGGAATCAATTTATTATCAATAGTTTTCATTGAAACTAAAACACATTTCTCAATGGCATTCCAAGCACCTGGATCATTGGATTGAATAAAGATCTGCATGCGATTTTTCCAAAAACTAAAATGCTTACCCTCAAACATCAGTGGACGATTGAGAGAAGCTCCCTCTCTAAAAGTTATTTGATTTGTATTCATTTTCTTTGAAAAGAAAGTGATCTTGAATAACTTTCAAGAACCAGCTCTTGATACCTATTGAAAATGCAATGAACACTCTTCAAACAAACCAAGAGGGGGGTGAACTGGTTTAAACCAAGTATTTAAAATTTTACTTAAAACAATTCATGGAATTTTTTATCTGGATCGTATCACTTAAAACCTTTTTCAAACAAGAACTTTTCTTTCAACCAAGATCACCCTTGTTATGCAAGTAATGCCAAAAAATATGTCATGTTGATAATTTCTTGATTACCCAAAAACAAACAATGAGAAATATACAGAATTAGAATAAAAGACTCAACGACCTATACTGGTTCACCTCACAAACTTGGAGGCTACATCCAGTGTCTTCCAACCAACACTAGGTTAGAGTTTTCACTAACAAAAATATAATTCTTTACAAGCTATTACAACAAATCTCCCCTGTCAAACCCAGACAAAGAATCAAAATCTAAACCCTGTAGATTTCTTAAGATTAAGAATCAGAGAACAATACTCTGTTCTACCATCTAAAGAACCCTTCTCCAGAAATAGCTATAAAGAAACTATTTGCTTTTAGGAAAATACACAAACTTTTCAACAACAAAAACTATCACAGTCTAGAGTTCAAGAAAGATATCACCTCATGATCCTTAGCATATGAATGAGATGAATACAACCAATCAATCAGAATTTGAAAGTATGAATTGCAGAGGACAGCTTTCTTGAAGACTCTTGTTGCGAATCGCACACGGCAAGTGCACCGCTCGTTTCAAGTAATAAAGTGGGTAAGTAGAGTATCGTCTCCACAGGGATTGGAATGAAAATCACAATAATTCTAGGTCTCAACGATTGGAAAGGAAAAAGAAATTGTTTTGAAGAATTTGTTGTGTGTTGAGTGTTTAAAGTAAAGACAAAATTTAAAGATATAAACGCAGTAAAAATAGTTTGAGTTGTTACCAATGGAATGAATAATTGTGGTCAGGCACAACCCCCTTTGATCCCTACCTCTTTCACTTAACTGGTTATCAAGTTTAATTGATTCTAATTACTCAGAGAATAAATCTTTCCTTCCCCTAATCCCTTAGTGAATTAACCCTTTAACCTGAATCAAAAACCTAATCCCTTAGTGAATTCTATCAATTTAAGCAATTGAAAGAATTTATTATATAGTTCTGCAGTCACGCATCCCTATCCCTAGGCAATGAACAACTGTTATTCTAATCAAGTCAGAAATTAAAACCCCAACATCCCTATTGTGAATCTTAACTCTCAGCACTTACATAGAATGGCCAATTCTAAATAAGAATAGAACAATAAAGAATAGAATAGAATAAAATAATTATAACAATCTCATTCAATACCAGTCAAGTTACAGAGGAGTTCACATCGGTTCTTGGCCTAACCAAAATACAAGATTTAGCCTGACATAGGCTTCAAGAACACAAAAGTTGTCATTGAATACATGATTCTGCTGCAATCCTAGCCTTGATTCTTGATTTCCAATGGTTTAGAATGATAAAAATATGATGTTCAGTGATGATTCTTCAGTCTCAGAGGCCTTTCTTTTATAGATTAGTTTAATTCAAGTAACTAAGCCCCTGGTCTGTGCCAATTTCGAACCATATCTTTTTAAATAAGGAAACAACGTCCTCATGGCGCTGATGGCGCTGATGGCGCGGGATTCCGCGCTGATCGCGTGGGTTGCACGAATGAGAAGCTACTTTCAGACCTTGTGGTGCGACAAGTGCTGTAATTCACGCTAACCGCGTGAACCTTGCGGCTTGATGGCACTGGTAGCGTGGACTCCCACGCTGATCACGTGGAGTCTTCGAGCTGGCTGACTGGATCTAGGCATTCCGTGCGGATCGCGTGGATGATGGCGCGGATCGCGCGAGACATTCAACTTTGTTTTCTTCTTTCTTTTGCTTTATTCTCCTCCTTTTTGTCTTGAAATCACAACTTGGTAATGAAATAAGATTAAATTAAATATAAACCACAATTAAACTAATTCTAACCCATATTCCTAATGATTTTTATTGAATATAACCTAAAACTAGCCTAAAACTAAGATGTGTTTGCAACACATCAAACAATTCCCAGATTTGAAAGTTGCTGTCCTCAGCAACAGACAGAACTTCAAAACTAAGCAAGGGTCAATGATCAAACCAAACCACAATTCACAGCCCTAGAATCATCATGCTGAGTATGATCAAATTCAAATCAAAGCTTCAATGACACTTTCAATTCTGTCAAATTGTGAGAGTTAACTTGAGTGTTCCTCACAGAATGTGTTTATTCCACTCATCACTCAAGTGTATCAGGCTATGATAATCTCTCACTCAACATAGTCACAACACTACCATAAACTTGAAGATATTCTCAATAGATACAAGCACAACTTGATCAAAAGGTCTTTCAGGCTTGTAACTTGGCTGGGCTAAGGGTAGGAAATTCTTTGGAATAGTAGCTAATGAGGCTAGATCCATTCCTTAAGTCCTAATCCTGTGGTTATCCATATTCCTTGTTTATCCTTTCAAAACCTGGCAACTTTATTCAACAATTTATTCTTTATAAAGCAAAACAAATAACCTTCTTTTCTTTTCTTTTTCTTTTCTTTTTCTTAAATTAAACAAAATACAGCAACTATTCAGATTTCCAGCTGATATTCTCAGGCTTATTATTTTCCAACTGGCCTTATTTGTTTGCTCTCTTAACTTCCATACCAATTGGAATCAACTTGTTTTCCTATATGCCTTCATGGACAATTCCCTGTTTTCTGCTGTCATGGACTTGTATTCTACTTTCTCTAGCCTCAGGAAGGTTGGTCAATGTAGATGGCTCTGATTTGGGCAGCAGAAATGAAAGGCTCAGGCTCAAAAGAGGTAAAAATGGAAAAGAATTGTGGGTGAGTCAATTTGGCCCTAGTTTTCAAAAGAAGAAACTGCCTTAATCATGTAAATTCACACCTGCATCCAGAGAAACAATTCAAGTTCTAGAGTACTGTGAAAATGGAGTCTCTCAGAAAGAAAATTTACCACTGTTTTGGCTCAAACCTCACAGGTGTTAGACTCAAGTCAATCTCTGCTGACTTCATTTCAAGCATCATTTCAACTTCAACATGCATATCACATACCAAAAATCACAATTCCATTCATGTATCATGCAGTTCATGCTATATTTCATTTCACACAAGCTTTCATCAGAGAAATCCTATCCATTACTGTGTCCATTCACTTTTTATTCTGAAAAATCTAATGTGCTTCTAACCTTTATTGAAATAATTAACTAAAAATTTAATCTAATGACTAAAATTTTTCTGTTGGACATCCTTTGTTTCTTGAATGTGATTCTTCAAATAATGCATATGCACCCATTCCCATATTTAGAAAATTGCTGTCCCCAGCAATAACTGAAAAAGGATTATGTGCTGCTAGATATTCAATGATGTATGCATTATTTGAGAAATCACAACCAGAATAAAACATTAATCCAAACAGAACTTACTTAAAACAATAAAATAACAAAACAATTAACCTCAAAGTAATATACTGAAAATTAAAAACGAGAACAATAAAACAAAATTTAATGGTCCTGGTGTTGTCACTTTGCTGGAGGATGCAGCAGCACTTGGTTTATTATCTTTCTCAATCTCTTCAACCTGAAACTCAGAAAAAAAATTCCATATATATACTTGATGCAGTGAGCTAAATTCCCAGATTTATTCCTTTCATTGTGGTTCAGATCAATCAACAGTAACCAATTCAGGTAAACTGTGCATTAGTGAATGGTGTTCAATAATTAACAGCACAGTTCAGCTTTTAACAAGCAAGCATGTGTACAAGCATCTGGGAAGCTCAATGTGCTCAACATTTTCACAATGTGCCCATGATTCCCATGCCTGAAATGTAAATCTACTGCTATCAAAGAACTTAAACACCTATGATCCTATGTATTTACATCAGTGATTGATTTCTCGGAAAGACTCCAAGAAATGCTCATTTAGCGTCTTGAGCTAGACGCTTCTTGTTATTACTCATCTGTGGACTTAAGTGGAATAGAAACTGCGTCTCTATCCACTTGGTCTCCAAAGTAAAGCTTCAGCTGGCATTTGTTAACTTTAAAGGTTTTGTTCTTGTCTAAAGAAGTGATTTCTATTATTCCATAAGTACAAACCCTTTGCACCAAGAAAGGGCCAGACCAGCAGAGTTTTAACTTACCTTGAAGCTTTAGGCGAATTTTGGAGAGCCAAACTCGTTGTCCTGGCTCAATTTCTTTTTGGCGAATTTTATTGTTACGCTATTTCTTGGTCTTTTATTTACAGGTCCTAGCCTTCTCACCTGTGGTTTGACATTCCCACTGTGCAGCATCCAGCTTTTTGCCCCCATGCTTCTTAGGTTCTACCACAGCTTTTTCTAGAGTACTTTTCAGCTTAACCTTTGGTGCTCCAACTGTAGTATCATCTTCTTTCTTTTCCAGCTCTTCTAGAACAGCTTCACTGATTTCTGGTGTGGATATTTGGTCTACAATATTCAATTCTGCAGCAATTTCTGCTGTTGCTGCATTTTTTGCTTGTGCTAAATTTTCTGCTGCTGTATTTTCTGCATCTCTTGCTGCTGTAATACCTGCTGTCATACCTGCACCGATTACATTATCCAATACATCCAGCCTAAAATAATCATGGTCATCAGCTGGATGTTTCATGGCATCAAATACATTAAAGACAACAGATTCATTATCCATTCTCAATTCAAGCTTTCCCTGCTCTACATCTATTAAGGCCCTAGCAGTTGCTAAAAATGACCTTCCCAATAGCAGAGGGATTTCACTTTCACCCTCCATATCTAAGACAATAAAGTCTGCAGGGAAAATGAATTTATCTACCTTTACTAGAACATCCTCAATTACCCCAGATGGTTTCCTTATTGAACGATCTGCTAATTGCAAGGAAACTCTAGTGGGCTTCAATTCAGATATACCTAGGGACTTACACATTGACAATGGCATTAAGTTTATGCTAGCCCCTAAGTCACAAAGTGCCCTCCCTACATTGATATTTCCTATGGCTATAGGGATATTAAAGCTTCCAGGGTCTTTCAATTTTGGAGGAAGCTTCCTCTGAATTATGGCACTGCACTCTTTAGTGAGTGCTATGGTCTCATAATCCTGCAGTTTGTGTTTCTTAGACAAAAGATCTTTCATGAATTTTGCATAGTTAGGCATATAGGCTAATGCCTCAGCAAATGGAATATTAATGTGTAACTTTTTAAACATATCTAAGAACCTGGCAAACTGCTGCTTCTGGATTTGTTGTTTGGTCTGCACTGGATATGGGGGTTTCTCAAAGCGAGAGAAATCCCATTGCTTCTTGGAAGGTGCAGAATTTTTCTCCTTCTTTTCTTTATCTGCAGGTTCTGCCACCTCTGGTTCTGCAGCAACTGTGGTAGTCTCCTCCTCATCATCTTTCTTACATACCTCAGTCTTTTCTTGAGGATTGATTACCTTTCCACTCCTGGTGGTGATAGCATTGACATGTTCCCTTGGGTTTATCACTGTGTCACTGGGGAACTGTCCTGGTGGTCTTTCAGAAAATTTGGATTTCAAGATTCCTGATAGAAGCATCTTGATTTCTATGGTGAGCTCTAGTCTCATTGATGAAAGCATTTGTGGCTTGAATGTGCTCAGTAGTTGTTTTTGACAGCTGCATCACAACTTTCTCAAGTTCAGAGATACTTATGGTTGGAATGGGAGGAGGCTGCAGATAGTTGTTAGACTTATAATCTAACCCTCCTCCTTAGAAGTTCTTCTAGTAGTTGTTTCCGGGAGCAAAGTTGTGATTCCTCTGATATGGCTGCTGCTATCTCTGATCATTCCACACTCCATTAACTTGCACAGGGTCAGCTCCAACAAGAATAGGACATACACTAGATTCATGCTCACCTTGGCAGTACTCACAGATGACATGTGGTTTGCTGGCTGCAACATGAGCTGCAGAGACTTGTAATCTATCAATTTTCTCAGTCAACTTGGCCAGCTGTTGGGCCAAGATTTTCTGCTCTGCAAGTATGGCATCATTGCTGGACAGCTGGATTGGTTCTCTCTTTGGCTGAATGGTGATGCTCTCATTTTCATTCCAGGCCAGAGAATTAATTAGCTCATATGTCTGAGCTGCAGTTTTGGACCTTATAGTACTCCCTGCTGCAACATTAACAATCATACGTGATTCAGGAGTCATACCATTAAAGAAAATACGTACCTGCTTACCCACAGGCATGTCATATTGTGGGCATCTCCTGATCAGTTCCTGGAATCTGTTCCAAGCAGCACAGAGGGATTCTCTTCCATTCTGAGTGAAGTTAGTGATTTCATTCACCAACCTGTTGTATTTGTCCATGGAAAAGTATTGTGCGAAGAATCTC
>PYAF01006228.1:8673-19275 GCA_007407185.1 Glycine tomentella | reverse complement strand
ATATATGAATTGAAACACTGGATCAGCATCGGATTGAATTGTATTTTGTATAATGGTGATTTCAAGTTTAATATTCCATACATAATGAATCAAGAAAAAAAAAACGATTCTATGCTTCCGCTGAGTATTATTTTATGTTTATTAAGCGCTAAACTGATATTATTAATGTTAACGCACTGGAGGCCTACGGGGTGTTACACTGAACCCAGAATACAAAGCTCTTTATAGGGGAGACAACAGTTAACTATCTAACCAAAAATGGTTATAGCAAAAAAATTGAAAATAGTTACAATTATAACACAACCTATGTTAATGAACGCTCTACCATATTACAGAAGATTGGACAATCAATACAAAAGACAAGTATATTGGGCCAGACGACCAAGATTATCATCCACTCTATCTTTATTGTCCTTCTTCAAACAATCAACAAGTAATAAATTTAACAATTTGTCTGATATCTCTTCTCCTTCTATCATCTGAACTTCCTTATTTGAATAGAATTTCTTGAAACATTCCCAAAATAAATACTTCTATTATCTCTCCCATGACCAAGTGGGTGCTGTGATTGAGTGGATTTTTCTTCCCAAGAGTGAGGAGAATCATTATGTGGGTTAAGCCCACTTAAAGAGGTGAAGAATACTTGGATTTCCTCTCTCATGGTGTTGTGTGAAACATCTTTCCAATTACTATATTATGCCTTGGTCATAATACGTAACTAGAAGATGTTAATTTTTCTAACGTAAATTTTTTAACCAAATCCGATTAAGAAAAACTTGTCTCAATATTTGAAATTTAACGGTGCTATGAAAATTACGCTTATATAGAGCCTGTTGAGACATGTTGGTCTTTCAAATAAATTCTAAGGTTAGTAATAACTTGTAACATATATTTAATAAAATAATATTAATGTCCATATATCACAAAGCATATAGTAAAATACAACAAGTCTGCAACATTAAAAGAAATTTTCCAGCTTGTCCCCACTTTGTAGCTACTCCTTTCGATTTACCTGTCTAGAATGACATGGGAACACACTAAAACAGTGAGAATTCCAAAGAATTCTAGTAGATGAAAAATGACTTATCATACAATGTCATCGTCATCATTTCAGCTACTTCAGTGTATTAAGAAAATATGTGAACAATCATAGTTGATTTTAATTTCATAAACATATAACCCGAAGTAGTTTCATTTTATTCACAAACACTAAAATAATCTTATACTTCATCATTAGTGCAAGCATAATTTTTAATCATGATAATGCATAGCTTTTCTTTATTAATCTCTTCTTTAATACCCTAAACTACACAATGAGCTCATTACTAAAATTAGGTTCCTCCCGCAGGGTCATGCTCAGCTTAACTGTATAACCTTTTGGGGTCCCATAGGGTCGTGCTCAGCTTAATTGTGTCACCCTTGGGTCAATATGTCTTTCCCGTAGGGTCATGCTCAGCTTAACCATATCACCTATTAGGTACCATCAGGGTCATGCTCAGCTTAACTGTATCAGCCTTTAGGTATTATTTTTCTTTAGTCTTTCCCTCAGGTCGTGCTAGGCTTAACCATATCACCCTTTGGGCACCATCAGGGTCGTGCTCAGCTTAACTGTATCACCCTTCAGGTCTTATCTTTTTATCTTTCTTAATGCACATGACATGCATAATGACATGCAAAGCTATATAACTCATGTCATGCAATTATACCACAAAACATCAAGATTTCATCATCATACAAAAACACTTTTCAAGAACATCATAACAAGATTTCTCACCACATATGATTTGGTTCTTCCTATAATTTGTGCTAGTTAAATTCACATCTTTTAGTATGTTAAACTATAATTCCTATGCTTTCTAACAAGATATGACAGACCTCAATTGGAGTTCTAAAACTCTAGATATAATATTTTTAAAATAAAACTCCAAAGCTGCCAGCAACCTCAAAATTCCACACTAACATCTCTTGTTGTTTTCGCGACTACAAGCAGTAAACAATCTAGGTTTGTCTAAAATTTTGATATGTTAGATTTCACATCTAGATATTTAATTTCATATATCATAAGCCTAATTTGAGTAATAAATGAGAGATATTTTTTTTAAAATGGGTGGCAGTAACTGTTTGGGTGTGGACAATTTCGAACAGCTTGGTTTCAAATAAATTCTGGACACGATGCACTACTCAATTTGGTCCCATATTTTAGGAAAACATAGAGGACTTCCTAAGCTTTAAAATGAGTGGTCAAACACCTTGTTTGGTTAAGTACAAAGGGAGATATAAAATTTTAAAATAGTCCAAAATTCAGCTCAAAACCATTTGAATAATCTCAAGAATCAAGTGGTAAATAAACCTACACCTACACCTACACTTACCTTAAACAAGTTTGCTTCCAATTCCTCCAAGTATTTGGCTGCACTCAAGGTGTTGAAAGAATGAAAATCTTATCTAGTATTTGATGTTTTGGAAAGGTGAAGGAGGCATAGAAGTGATAGGCTACGGTTGGAAGTTAAGAAAGAAGTGAGAAGCATGAAGCAAAGTAAACAGACATAAGGAGAAAGTGAACGTGAGGTTTGAGAGTGAGAGAATAAGGTGCAGATTTTTTTTTCAATCAAGGAAGTATTTACAGTAAAAAATATTAGTTAGGATGTAAATAAATTAGTTAGGATGAAACTTAATTGGGTTTTAGTTTAGTTCTAATCTAACTAGATCATTATGACATAGAGATATTTTAAAAAGCAAAGATTCCCTCATTTATGGTTGTCCCTATGTGGAATGCTTGTTGGACATGCTAGAGTCTTCTTTGTTTTATACATAGCTACACAATTGGATTAAGTATACCAATTATATATGCACACACATATGATTTTGCACTTCCATTTTAATTATTTTGCTCCAGTTCTCACGTACCATGTATGTTTTGGCTTATGTTTTTGTTTCTTTTAATTTAAACCAAATATACTTCATGTTGTTTTCAAATTGAGGTGATAGCTACTAAGGTGTCATTACCTATTAATTTCCTTTGGTCATTCATCTAAAGTTTTATGTCTTTATCAAATATTCCACATGGTTAGATCCCTTTATGTTAATAAAATTTGTTTATTCTATTAAGTTAACTAATCATGACTAAATCTATTCTAAGCACTTTTAAGCTTGCCACTTGGATCCCTTAGCTTCTATCATATCCTTCTTCTATTACACTAATGAAAAGAGCTGAACCCATAGCTGCTCAGTTTTCCCAAATCTACCTTACAATAGATCCCAAGCTTCAAGCAGACCTCAAGAACTCATAAGTTCCAACACTCATTCAATTGGGGTTGTTTTCAGAGTTTTAAGTTGCAGAAAATGGAAGATAGAAGAAGGATAGGGATGAAGGTGAAGATAAGGAAGGGCACCATGGAAAAGGATTTCCAATAAGCCTTGGAAGAATCACAACAATACCATTGGGAAGCCATTGATAAGATTCAGAAGTTCTTGAAGAAGAACAAGAGAGAAACTCTCACAACAATTTCAGAAATTGTATTAATCAACCAAAAGTTAGTTACATTCAGTTTTGGCACTTTATATAGGCCACAAAATTACAAGCTAAATGTCACTGAAATGTAAGAAAATACAAATTGAAATGAAGCCTAAATGAAGCATGAAGTGCAAGCTTTCCATAAGTGACCTTTGGCTTCCTAAACATGTGCAGAAAAGCTTGAGAACTAGTTTAATCGATTATTTCGACCATGCAATCAATTATTTAACCTAAATAATCGATTACTTAGTTTGGTGATCGATTATTTTGCTCATATCCATCCTGGAAACTAATATATGGCCAAAACAATCGATCAATTCGACATGTAATCGATTAAAACAGAGCTATTTGCATTTTTCAGATTGATTTAATCGATTACAGGATGCTTGTAATCAATTACAGGTATCAAAAAGATGTTTTTAATCTGTTACAGGATGCTTTTAATCTGTTACAACAGACAACAATCCTTTTGTGTTTTCACTACTTTTGTGGGCTTCTTCTTGCTTTTCCAAGAGATACAAGTTAGATTGGATATGATCTTGAAGTGCTTGAGTCCTAGCTCTTTAGCTTGCATTGATCCTCCATCATCCCCTCCTTCTTGAGAGAAACTTGTCCTCAAGTTTACATCCTCACTTGTACCTACATCACAAAAAGAAAGATCACATATATTGAAAGTAGTATTCACACCATACTCACTTTGGAACTTAAGATTCTCTAGAGGGAATTTATCCTTCCACTTATGCTTAATGGCTTGTTTAGCATTTTGTTCCATTTTCCTCTCCACATGGGCCTTCACTTGTTCATACAATTTCTCCACATAAGAAGCTTTAGACAAAGCATCATGATTAATCACATAAGAAGTGTTAGGCAAAGGCAATAAATCAAGAGGAGCTAAAGGATTAAAGCCATAAACAATTTGAAAAGGAGATAAGGAAGTAGTTTTGTGAACTACTCTATTGTAAGCAAACTCAATATGCTCCTCCCAAGTACTTAAATTGCCTTTGATGTACCACTTAGCATGTCTCTTATTGAGTGTGCCTTGACTTTTCAAATAATCAATAGACCCATGATCACTATGGAACACAAATCTCTTTTGTAAAAGATAATGTTGCCAAGCTTTCAAGACTCTATCAAATGTATACAACTCTTTGTCATAAGTGGAATAGTTTAGACATGCACCCTTTAATTTCTCAATAAAATAAGCAATAGGATGTTTATCATGAATCAAAACCCTTCCAATGCCTATATTAGATGCATCAAATTTCAATTCAAAAGAAGCATTAAAATTAGGCAATGTAAGAATAGGTGCATAAGACAATTTATCCTTCAAAGTTTGGAAAGCAATTTCATGTTCTTGTTTCCTAGAGATTGCATATTCCTCCAAAAGAGATTGCATAACTTTGGGCACATTTCCTCCTTCCCTTTCAACATGTAAACAAAGAGAGTTAGGAATCATGTAATAAAGAGGTTTTTACGCCAATAACACTCTCTTGACTTCTTTTCCTCTTAAGAACAAACTCTCCTTAATCTCATGAATTTTTTTTGCTCTCATTTTCTCCAACTTTTCTTTTCTTCTCACTAATTTTTCTCTTTGGCACCTTACTTTTTTTCTCTTTTTTAGGTGCAGTATTTTTTTTTCAACTCCTCAATTCTCTTTTCTTTCATCTTTATTTGATCCTCACACACTTGTCTAGGAGTCAAAGGCCTCAAAATAATTTTCTTGCCTAGGTGCTCAAACTCAAAAGTATTTTCCATGCCATTGTGTATCACTTTTCTATCATATTGTCATGGCCTACGAGGAAGGATATGACCAGCTGTATAATATGGAAACACTTCACACTTAACCAAGAGGGGGGTGAATTGGTTAGGTATGGTAATTCAAAATTTTCTTGAACAAAATCAGAGCTTTTCCCTTTTTGGATCTTTATCACTTTTAGCAACCAAGAACCATTATTCAATTAAATGGTCAACCCAAGATATGCAATAGCTCAAACTTTGATGATAACTAAAACTTACAGTCTAGAGTAACAAAATATAGTCAATATAGAGATTATTAACAACACACAAAGATTTATACTGGTTCACTTCAAACACTATTGTAAATATCAGTTCTTACAAATTATTACAAAGTCTCTCTTTATCAACCCTAGATAAAGTTCAGAAATCTAAAACACTATTAGATTCTTAGATACAACCCACTGAGAACACTACACAGTAAATCCCCTAGAGAAACCCTATCTCTAGATTACAAGCAAGAAACCCATTTACAATACACAAACAAACACAGAATTCAAAACAGAATTACAACTTCAAAGACTAAGGAAAGAAGTCACCTGATGATCCAATGAATAATATGCAAATGAATTATTTCACCAGGTTAATGAATGAATACAAACTCAGAACATCACTTTCCTCAAGCTTTGAAAAAGAATTTCTTGCTTCACTAATCACTTAACAACCCATATGAATTTTTGTGAATGCAAGAACTCAATGAACCCAGAAAAACCACCGAAAGAATGTTTAGAAAGCCTTAGAATGCTCAGAGTACGAATTGATCAAGTTCTTAACTAAGCTGAGTGAGGGTTCTATTTATAACAAAATTTTCTAACCGTCAGTAATCGATTACACGCGCTCAACAATCGATTATTTCGTTTATGTAATCGATTAAACCAAGCAAGTAATCGATTAAAGAGTTCTATAAAAATCTAGGTTCAAATAACGAATAGAATAATCGATTATTTCGATATGTAATCGATTAAAACAGGAAGCTTTATAACCATGAATTAAACTATGTAATCGATTACAACTTCTGGTAATCGATTAATGCAGGAAGCTTTATAATCATGAAATGGGCAGAGTAATCGATTACATATTTTTGTAATCGATTAAAAGTAGCCAGATGTGTAAAGCATAGGCATATGTTGTAATCGATTACAATATGTAGTAATCGATTAAGACAGAGAGATGATATTTCCTGGTAAGCCTATATAATCGATTACAGCTTAATGGTAATCGATTAAAATGATCAACAAAGCAGTTTATATGTAAGCTAAGGTAGATTAATCGATTAAACCGAGATGTAATCGATTACATTGTTCTTGAAGAGTTTTCTAGAAAGCACAAAGAACAATATAATCAATTATTACGAATAAGTAATCGATTAAAACAATAAAAAAATTATTTTTCCAAAAACCTTATGTTTTAACTATTAAACTTAACCATTTTTATCAATGCCTTGTTAATTCTAATCATTTAAACTAATTTAATGAATGAATGATGTGAATGCAATATTCTTGGATCACCAGAAATGCTTTTTCCTTTTACATTTATTCACTTATAATTCTTCAATACTTCAAGGCATGTTGAAAGCTAAAACTCAGCTTTGATCCTTTGTCCATTCTTCAAGTAGTTCCATTGAATCCAACAATCTCCCCCTTTTTGGCTTTAAACATGCCAAATCTTCAGTTGATTATCAATAAGGCTTGGAGTCAATTTTGTATCAATTTGAAGAACTTTAAACTTTGCAAACCTGAAAAATTTTCAATGCCTTTGCTAAAAACAAGTGTTAAAAGCATTTGTGATTCAAGTAGCATTCAATTACAAGACATATATATTGATCGAAATCTTTTTAACATCATTACTTCCCCTAAATCTCAGCATCCATTCAGTTCAAATTTTTGGGCAAAAATGAAACAAAAAACAGGGGCAAACAGCGCATGATGCAGGGCATGCTTGATCCTTAAATTTCTATTTTTAATCAATTATTTCTCCCCCTATTTGGCTTGTTAAAAGTCAAAAACAATAAAGGCACAGCGGAAAATGAACTTTAAAGCATTATATTAATCATAAGGAATCCATTACAATGACAAAAAAAATATTCATAAACTAAACAAAGTAAAGACTAGAAATGTTCAGACTCGTCCACTTTAAGATTGGCTTCTATTTCATCCAGCCTAACATTGAGAACCCTAAAAGAGCTTTGAGTCTCAGCCCTGAATTCATGATGCATGCTGAGAAGCCCATTCATCTTTTCTAGCATAAGGGACTCAAATTGGGTGTAGATAGGTTGTAACATCCTTTCAATTACTATATTATGCCTAGGTCATAATAAGTAACTAGAAGATGTTAACTTTTCTAATGTAAAATTTTTAACCAAAATCGATTGAGTTACGCATATGTATAGAGCCTATAGAGACTTTTTGGTCTCTTTAGTAAATTACAACTTAGTAATAACTTGTAAATAATATTCCCTACAATAATAGTAATGTTCATATATTACAAAGCATATAACAAAATACTACAAGTCCACAACATTAAAAGAAATCTTCTAACTTGTCCTCGCTTTGTAGCTCCTCCTTTTGATTTACCTGTCTTGAATGACACGGGAACATACTAAAACAGTGAGAATTCCAAAGAATTCCCAGTAGGTGAAAATTTGCTTATCATATAATGTCATCATCATCATTCCAGCTACTTCTGTTTATTAAGAAAACATGTGAACAATTATAGTTGATTTTTAATTTCATAAACGTATAACTCGAAGTAGATTCATTTTATTCATAAACACTTAAAAATAATCTCATACTTCATAATTAATGCAAGCATCAATTTCAATCATGTCAATGCATAGCTTACCCTTGTTATTTTCCTCTTTAATACCCTAAACTAGACAATGAGCTCATTACTAGACTTAGGTTTCTCCCGCAGGGTCGTGCTCAGCTCAATTGTATCACCCTTTGGGATCCCATAGGGTCGTGCTCAGCTTAACTATATCACCCTTGGGTCAATATGTCTTTCCCACAGGGTCGTGCTCGGCTTAACCGTATCACCCGTTGGGTACCATCAGGGTCGTGCTCAACTTAACTGTATCACCCTTCAGGTATTATCTTTCTTTAGTCTTTCCCTCAGGGTCGTGCTCGGCTTAACCGTATCACCCTTTGGGCACCATCAGGGTCGTGCTCAGCTTAAGCGTATCACCCTTCAGGTCTTATCTTTTTATCTTTCTTAATGCACATGACATGCAAAGCTACATAACTCATGTCATACAATTATGCAACAAAACATCAAGATTTCATCATCATAAAGAAAATCATAACAAAGAACATCATAACAACAAGATTTCTTACTACATATGATTCAGTTCTTCCTATAATCTATACTCATCTAATAGTCATTAAATCCCTATCTTTTAGTATTTTAAACTAGACTTACTAAGATTTCCAAAAAGGTATCACATGCCTCAATTGGAGTTATAAAACTCTAG
Organism: Glycine tomentella; assembly: GCA_007407185.1. Classification (NCBI taxonomy): domain Eukaryota; kingdom Viridiplantae; phylum Streptophyta; class Magnoliopsida; order Fabales; family Fabaceae; genus Glycine; species Glycine tomentella. The sequence continues at coordinate 10,498 of PYAF01006228.1, read as the reverse complement.
ATATAATATTTTACAAATAGAACTTCAAATCTGCCAACAGTCTCAAAATTCCACACTAACACCTCCTAGTGTTTTCACGATTTCAAGTAGTAACCAATCTAGTTTTAACTAAAATTTTTATATGTTATAGTTGACATCTAGATCTTTAATACCATATATCATACACCCTATTTGAATAAGAAATAAGAGAGAAATAAATTTTTCAAAACGGATGGTAGAAGCTGTTTGGGTGTGGACAGTTTCGGATAGCTTGAGCTAAAATAATTTCTGGGAATGATTCACAACTTAGTTCGGTCCCATATTTTAGGAAAACATAGAGGACATCCTAAGCTTTAAAATGAGTGGTCAAATATCTAATTTGGTTAAGTATAGAGGGAGATATGGAAATTTCAAAACAGTCTAAAATTCAGCTTATAGCCATACGAATTTTCTCAAGAATCAAATGATAAATGAAACTAACTTTCACCTACCTCAAACAAGTTTGCTTCCAATTCCTCCAAGTACTTGGCTGCACCTCAAGGTCTTGAAAGAATGAAAGTCTTGTCTAGAATTTGATGTTTTGGAAAGGAAAGGATGGAAGTGAAACGAAAGAGATGGAAGGAGGGTGTTTCTCTAGTGAAGGTGTGGTAAAAATACTGTTTTTGAGAATGACTTCCATTCAAAGCCCTCACCCCTTTATATAGAGGTTGGAAAACGCTATAGACACTTCTACCCTTCTTATCTATTTACTCCCATTTGGTTCCATTGTGACTAAGTTTCTTTCTATTCCATTCCATTTTAACTAAAGTCATTATGATTCCATTACTTTTCTAGGAAAAATCTTCTAAGCCATGATTACTTTCTTACAAGTGTCCTAACGCTTGTCCAATTCATGAAGCCTTCTCTTAATCTTCTTCCAAGTGTCCCTTTGAGTTCGCAAGTTCATGAATCCTCTCCCTTCCTTCTTGTATTTTCGTGGAGTAGCTTGCCAATGAAGGCTTTTATGCTTTTTCTTTCATTCTTGAGTTAATCCCAAAACTGTTTTAGTAAAATTCTAATTCTGGATTCGTTAACCGTTGGATCTTTTTAAAATTTCAAAGGTACACTGCTATCCCACATATGTAACTTTTGACCGTTGGGATTGTTGAAATAATGTCTAGAGCTGTCCACGTGCAAGATGGAAGAGTGTAGAGAAATCTTGGCTTGATTTTTATGTTACCTTGCATCCATGTTACCTTGCATCCATGCCATACAAGTGTCTTGCCACTTGTTTTAATCCTATGGCTTATCTTCCAAGTGGATGAATTCAAGAAGCTTCTTCCTCATTCTCCATGCTTCTCCACGTGAATGACAAGCTCAAAGGGAAGGAATACAAATTTTTCTTCCTTTCATGCTACATGTGGTCATTTTTGATGATGAATAAAAATCTAGTTTCAATATGGTATTTCCTTAAAAAGAAATCCAATTTAATTTGAATTCTTTTATCTAAAGAAAATTTTGAATATTAGAATTCTAGATGTTCCTAAGAATTTATCCCAATGATAGTTTAAATTAATCCCAAGCAGTCTTATACAGGGCAATACATAAACCTTTTATTCTAGATCATCTTTATCTTATTTTTTTGATTGGTCTATACTTCTTTTGACCATCAAAATTACTAAACCATTTTATTAAATAGGTCTATTCATCCTATAATTAAGAGAAAATTCTCTAGATTTTATGTACCATTTTCCATATTTTTCTGATGCTTGAGTTTTCTTGAATTTGCCTCAAAGTTGTCATCTTCTAAAATTTGTAGAAATTTTATTCTAGAGTTTTGTGTCACAAAATATGTTGACACTTAGTC
>PYAF01006227.1:114360-128808 GCA_007407185.1 Glycine tomentella | reverse complement strand
ACTTGGATGCGAGGAATCGATTCAAGATAACTTAGTGTGCATCAATAAGAATAGACGGTGATTTATGCATGGTAAATATTAATTGAATATAGAACGTTAAGAATGATGAAATCCAATCCCGCTTTCTCATAAATATATTTTCATTTTCGTTAAGTTTAGTTAGTTTACTTTACTTGCATCAACAAATGAAATATCGTTCGACCTACATGTACATAACTATTGAACTGTTTAATTCTATTTGGATTAACTGAGTAAGCTCAAGTCCCTATGGAGACGATCTTATAAATTCGAAACTTACAACGATACAACGGTACGCTTGCCGTGGTGAAAATCCGTAACAGTAAGTTTTTTTAAAAAAAAACAAATTACTGTCTTAAGTTATGTAACTACAAACAAAACAAAAACAATATAATTTTTACTAAAGTGAAAGTTTGAAACTTAACATATAAATATTGGAGTTTAATGCCTATGCACTGATGGAAAAATGATTTTACATTGTCATCTAATCATAAATATCGTTTGAATTACTTAAAGATAATTATTTTAAAAATCAACAAACTTAAAATACATGGTGGGTTGGAATTGGGTGACTTTGTAAAACTTTTAATATTGTAAGTGCATAATCCTTTTTCTCATGAATAATATGATACTATATAAAAATAATAATTATAATTTGAAAATATAAATAATATGACTATAAATTAGAAAAAAAAACTAAAATAAAAATAAAACATTATGTTTGAATCAATTGGTTTGGTTTGGTTTCTACAGATTTTAGATTCTCCAATCCAAAAATGGACCAAATTATTCAGTTTTCAGAAAATTAAATCCAAACCAAACTAATAAATCAAACCAATTTTATTTTTTGGATTGTTTTGATTCGGATTGATCAGGTTGGCGGGTTGAACCAAACCCATGGCCACCCCTAATTTGTCCCTCCAATATGCACGTAACTTTATTGTAAGAAGTAACATCTTAGCCAACAAATTAAAATAAACAATAACACCTTATCCAACTCATGAGTAATAGTTGTTTATGTAAGAAACTCTCTAGTTTTAAACAACTCAAAATCACATGTGACACATCAAAATAGTTTTTTTATTAAGCAACTTCCATTGTGGATGGAAAGCGCTGAACCCACAAAACTTCATGAGTCGGTTTCTAATACTCGTTTTACTGTTTGGGGTCCACAAAATATATGTTGCACTCTAGCACACACATCAACCTTCTGTGTCAGTCCTAGCACTGGAGCACTGACATCTTGCCCTTAGCAGCAAGATTGATGGGCCAACAAGTTATCTCCAATGCCTTATTATTCAAATATTAACAATAATGTTGTAACATCCTTATCAAGTGGCAGATACTCAATTATCTACAAGGAACATATTATCTATAAGGTAGCACTGACATCTTGCCCTTAGCAGCAAGGTTGATGGGCCAACAAGTTATCTCCAATGCCCTATTATTCAAATATTAACAATAATGTTGTAACCTCCTTATCAAGTGGCAGATACTCAATTATCTAAAAGGAACATATTATCTATAAGGTATGCATTACCTATAAGACTAATTATCTATAACTTACAATTATCTATTAGTCATTATCTACAAGCTAATAATTATTTGCAAGGGTTGTTACACCACTGTAACAACCTCGACATACAAGGACCTGAGGCTCTCCCTCACTCTATAAGTATCAGGTTCCATTTCACCCTGTTCATTCACTTTTCTCCACTAACTTGAGTGTCGAAGTTTTTTTTTTTTTTTTTGCAGGTCCCCCCTCTTGTCATCTTAACAAAGCAAACTCATTGTCTGACATGCGAGTTCAGGAGCCTGCCTAGGCCACGTCCACCCTAATGTGAGCTATTTCCATATTTTGGTAAGTACATTTGGCACCCACCATGGGGCCGCGATAAAACTTACCATGCGGCCTCACTATTTCACCAATGGTCAGTATGCGGTCTAGCCTCAAACACGGTACTCCTTTTGAAGGCTCCATTCTTCCCAAGACAAACATGCCAGAAACAGATACCCTCTGACAACTCCAAACGTGTATAGCAAAGATGGAGAGACGTCAGGAGGAATAATTCTGAAAACTTAAGGCTGACCATAATTAGGTGGAGACTCGAGTAAGACGCCCCTAAGGTGACGAACACTTGGCTTGTACAATGCACAAGCATACTCAAGGGGAATCACACCCCTGACACACCATCAACACTCAAGATGGTCCCAGTCTACACACATATACCAACCAGAAGGGCAGACGACTCGTCGACACCCTTTTGTCGATCGCATTATGGAAGTTGATCTACCCCTAGGTTGGAAATCACTCAACCTAGAGCGGTACGACGACACCACTAACCCAGATGAACATTTGGATGCTTTCCTCACACAGGAAAACCTCTACACCAACAGCAATGCAATCTTGTGTCGTGTCTTCCCAATGTCCCTCAAAGGGGTAGCACTAACATGGTATGGGGGCTCCCCCCAAGGTCCATTAACAGCTACTAACGAGACTCCTTTTCGACTCACCAATGGCACACACGCCATGATCCCCATTGAAGTCACAAACCATCGACAAGGAGGATGTTGTCCCAAGAGCAGCACGATGAAAAAAATATGAGGGTCAAACTAGTGACAACTATTGAAGTCTAAGAAATGGCCAGAATAAAAGCAGAGGACACCAAGCTCCGTGCAGCAAGAAGATACAGCACCATGTTTCAACCTCAAACGGAGATTCCGAGGTAAAGCCTGAAATGATCCCCTAGCGGTAAAACTTGGACCCAACTGGGAAGGCCTATTCAGGGTTGTCACAAGCCTAGACAATAGAGCCTATAGGCTACAAGAACTAGATGGTAAAGCAATTCCAAGAACATGAAAAGCTACCCATCTAAAGTTCTATTTAAGTTAACCTACTACAAGATCGGATGATGTACTCTTTTTCCAACTCGAATCTTTTGTCCAAGAAAAAATCAGGGTTTTGGTTTAAGAGGTTTTACAAGGCACATCCGGGGAATAAAAGGAATCTACTCAGTTGCTACATTGAACAAAAAGTATCTCCCTTTAAATTTTATTTACTTATATCGACTCTCCAAAGAATCAACAAACCCGAGGTCCGCCCTTGGTGAACCTCACCAAAACCCAGGACGAACGAGTTCCTAGTCGATCTCTAAAGGCTCGTAAAACTCAAGGTCTACCCTTGGTAAACCTCGACAAAACCCAGGACGAACATGTCCCTAGTCTAAGGCTCGGCAGACCCAAGGTCCACCCTTGGTGAACCTCCCCATTTTTAAGTTTCCCAACGCGGAAACTCAAGGTAGGCAAGGTCCACCCTTGACAAACTTTTATACTCCCAAAATCTATCTTTGCAGGAATAGGGAAACCCAAGGCCTATCTTTGGTGCAGAAAACCCAAGACACGTTATTGGTAAGACCACTCCTTTGGAACTACGATGAGAATGGTCAAAGATTCAGTCATTTATCCTCGAACAAGAGAACAAGACACAACCAAATTGGTCAGCAAGACTTTCAATTAGGTGGAATTCAAACTATCTCCTCATAAGTATCAGGGGAGAAGCTCTGTAAAGCGAAGGTCAGCAAGTCCTTCAATCAGGCGGAATTCAAACTTTCTCCTCATATGCATCAGGGAAGAAGCTCCGCAAAGCGAAGGCCAAGAGCTTCAATCAGGTGGAATTCAGACTACCTCCTTATAAGCATTAGGGAAGAAGCTTCGCAAAGCAAAAGGAAGCATCATTATATGAATGACAAAGCCTTTAATCAGGTTGAAATCAAATCAGAAATGATTTCTTGTCATCTAAGCTCTTTATTTCCATCAAATCCTTGCTTCCTACGCCGCAAGGACATCATTCATGTCAAAGCGGTCTACCCTTATTATTAAGGAGTCGCATAAATAAATGACAACAACATACAAGATAGAGAACAAATAGATAAAAAAAATTGACAACAAAGGGAAGCATTTACATTAAGATTAATAATTGTTAAAGTTACAAAGCCTTCACAACTCAAAATCAACAAAGCAAAAATACAAAAAGGCAACCTAAACATTGGCCCCATCACCCTACTCTTCGTTGGTACCTTCCTCCGCAATAACAGCTACACCTTCCTCATCAAGAACAATACCGTACTTCAGATCCTTTAAAGGGTCAAAAAGACCCAAGTCAAGGTCCTTGACGAAAAACCCGGCCAGCCTGACAACGTTTTGAAAACCTTTTTCATGCTGCTCCACAACTTCCTTCTTGTAGATGAGTAGCTCCTCTTCAAGCTCCATGCAAGCCTCCCGCTCCTTCAACGCCTTGAGCTCAGACTCCCCCAGCCTGGACTCTTCCTCCTTCAAACGAGCCTTAAGGTCAGCAACCACCTTGGATAGACTGTCCCTTTCTACAGCGGCACTCTCAGCCTTGCCAACCAAGTCTTTCTTCCCCCTCAAAAATGCCTTGCAACAATCGGCCAGTTCGTCACCATCCAACTTGGTGCCCAAGAGCTTGGCCAACACACCACCAACCTTGGCAGACAGCTAGTGATTTGACCTGACCGCCTCAGAAAAGGCGACATGGCATTGGTCATCTTGGGACGCTCCACTCTCCAGATGGTCTGAACAGTGGCCCTCCACTTGGAAACCTCCACCTTTAGGGACGCCACATTACTCATACCTTACTGGTGACGCTATCCATTCTCCTCCAAAATCACCAAGCTTTTTCGAAGGAAGACCTTGGCAAAGTCGTTTGCACCTTAAACCCCAACTGACCGGATCAAACTCTTGTCAAAGGAAGATACAAAGCTAGTCATAATCCTTTTCTTTGGCTAATACCCCTCGCTCCAAAGTGAGTTAGTATCACGCGAGGTATAAACATGATCAAAGGAGACGTTGGGGCGAGAAGAAGAAGAAAAAGGTAACGTCGATGCTAGTATAGCAAAGGAAGGAACTGGCGAAGTTGAGAAGGAAGAAGGCGACATGTCAGGAGTACTAGTAACCACAACATCAACTCTCGGTAAAGGCGTAGTCGTGGTGAATGAAAGAGCCAGGACAGGGCTAGCTAAAGAAACCGATACATTGGTCATGGCAGTAGGGGAAGCAGAAACCCCATGGGCAGCAGAGGAGGGAGGAGTTGTAGAAGCAAAAGCAGCAAGAGCAGCGACAGTGACAGTGGCCTGGGTGACTAGGGATGTCACAGGAAGACCCTGCAAAACAGAAACAAGAGGGCCACCCAAACTGGGAAGAAGCCTGGAAGCCTGCCACATCACACAAAGGATGAGATGGGCCTTCGACTTCTTGCAGCCTGAAGTCACAATGCCGTCATCCTGCTTCCTCTTAGCCAAAATAGAGGAAGGGATGCTGGGGAGAGCTTCAACAATTTTAGCACCAATAAGGCCAACCCCAGCAATGGGTCGACCCTCACCTTCAGTAGGAGGGTTGATAGACGAAGGTGATACAGTCCCACTAGTAGGTCCAACATCTTTCACCAAAGGCCTCCAGGGGAAATCACCCATTATATCTGTAAACTGACCAGAATACAACAACTGTTAATTCGGGCTAAATACCCTAGATACAAAATAAGACAGGGCAAAAATAGGTTACCGTCCAAGGCAACAAAAGGATCGTCCGACGGCAAAGACAAGATGGCTCGCACATCTAATGAAGCTGCCCGTTGCTCCAATATCACCTTGTCCACCCTCTCGACAAGGGTGTTAGACTATTGGCAAGCGTATCAATGTCGTCACAGGTTACAAAATTTATAATTGTTCATCTCCACAAGGACTTGAGCTACTAAGTTAATTAAATAAAAGTAACAGTTTAATAGTTTATGTACAACAAGTGTGGTCGAAGTTTGATGGTTTTAAGGAAATAACGTAAATAATGTGTCAAAATTTTAAGGAATAACGAAAACTAATAAAATGAATTTAATTAATTGAAAAAAATGTAAGATTGGGTTTCATCATTCATACCCTCAGTATTCAATTAATATTACCATGTATAAATCATTTTCTATCATTACTGATGCACACATTAATTCATCCCGAATCTATCCCTCGCATTCGAGAATCCTAAGGATATTTACCGAATATCGATCCCTCACATATGAAGTAAATAACCCATCAATACAATCATAATCTCGTGCTATTTGCAATCTAAATGTTATGCTCTATTCCTAGCAACGTAACGTAAAATGTAAAATTATTCAATTCAAATCCTAAGGGCACTTTCCAGTCAAGCTTAGAATCCAATTTCATGAAATTAGTGATCAAGTAGAATCAAGCATTAAGAATAGAATGAAATCACCAGAATGAGTAGAAAAGATTCACACATATTTCAAATATTAAAAGAGATACATAAGGGTACAAAAGATTACTTCCGATCCTTAGGAAAAACTAACCGATCATGGTGCAGAGTAAGAGATCAATAGAAGACATGACAAAGGTAGCAATCCCCGGTGTGTTTCTGCAAAGTTTCCACTCCTTGTTGCTTGTCTTGATTGCTTTGGATGCTTTGATACACTTGACACTTATCAAAATACCAATTTTGATTGGATGAATCTTCCAAAATGTAAATAACAACCTATATATATACAAAATATAAAACAACTAGGATTAGAGCCAGTTTATATTTGAATTTCCTGAAATCAAAAGACAAGTGCCAGCATTATAATCCCAGAAATAACTTAAACGTGACACTTATCAAAGGGTCAATAGATCCTCGTCAAATGACTTGAACCTGGTAGGATCAGATTGCCAGTAGAACGGGAAGCCAGACTCCCCGTCCCGGTTGAATGATTGAGCATTTTTAGTTTAATATTTTTCTATTCTTCTTAGCTTATTTGACTTTTCTTGGACTTTTATTTTCTCATTCTAATTCAGTTTTTGTCTTAGGCAAACAAGTGGGCTTAATTGCTAATTGTTGCTTATTTTCATATTTTATGCTCACTTGACTTATCTTCCTTTTGCAAGACCTAGAGAGCTCTACAGAACTCCAAATGGCACATATAAGTATTCCCTGGAAAGATAAGGAAAACATATAAAATTTTGTCAAAGAGAAACCAAGGCCAATTATGTCATTTTGAGGTTCATTTTAGGCTTGGAAGTTAGAACCTCTGCACTTGAATTTTGGGCTGCGAGTTGCGTTTTTAGTGGTGTAATTAGCATATTAATTAGATTAGATGGGCCTACTCATGGCCCATCCTTTCCTACTGACTTAGTCACTATATGCTAGTGCAATTAGGGAAAAAAGGATTACACTTAATTTTAGCAAAAACATACTTTGTAGTGACTTTTAGAAGTTTTCAGAATTAAAACCTTTTATCTTATCTTCTCTCAATTGTTCTTCATTGTTTTTCATTTTCATTCCTGTTCTTCCATTTTCTTGCTCTAATTTTGTGGGGCTTCCATTGATGATGATCCTAGAAGGCTAAACAATCAATCAGTCCAAGGATCCAGCCCAAGCACGGAGAATTTGAGTTCGGGTTTGGTATTTGAAATTCTATGTGAATGTTCACTTTCTTTTTCAATCCTCTATTCAATTTTCATGATTATGAATATTTTTAGGATTGAAAATAGATTAGGTTATGGATTCATTTCCTAATTTCGAATTTTAATCACAGATTATTTGGATGATATTTCAATTAGGTTTGTGGTTTCAATTAATTTATCTTCTATTGAACTGCTTCTAATGAAATTGAGTGAACTTTCATAACAAAATCATGATCTGAGAACCATGATAAGTCGCATTGCTTTGTTTGATGAATTGGATTGATGCTTTTTAATCTGTTTTAAAATACCTATTATCAATTCTGTTAGTTTCTATTTTGCTACATTTTTCTGCAATTTCTATTCATCGCATGCAAACTGTTCGACAAAAATCCCCTACTATTTATTAGTGAATTGAAGTTGGAACCAAATTGATTGTGTCTCTAAGTCGAAATAGGTTAATCATGTACTACAGAATTAGCGTAGTTTAATTATTTTAAAGCGATACGACATCGGTTATCAAAACTGGCGTCGTTGCCGGGGACATGGTTCATTGTGTGCTAACTTTAATTCAATCATAATTAGATAATAGCATTAATAAAATATAAAATAAAAAATATTTACATTCACTGCATATTTACATCTTGCTGCACAATTGCACGTTGTTACATATTTTCTTTGTTTTTGTTGGTTGTTATGAAGTGTGTGTGAGGTGCTGGTGCAAAAACATAAAAAATCAAAGGAAAACAGGGGAATATAGAGAAAAAACAGAGGAGTAGTAGAGAGAGGAGTAGCGTAGTGTAGTGTAGTATAGTTGTGCAATTTGGTATCCAGAAGTTTTTGGTCCTGTGGAGTTTGGCTTTGAAACTTGGTGTCCAAAGTTTATCCCCCATTCTAAGAAAAACTAACTCCATTAGGGGTTAGGTGTGTGTTAAAGTTGGCAAATTAAACCTCTAAGTAGGAGTTTTAGCACAATTTTAACAATTAGCACAGGGTCATTCTGGTCATTTCACAACAAACTATCTCAAAATGGGCTGATATTTTCCCATAATGTGGAGGAAATTAATACCTTGATCTAGGCCACTTTTGAATTTATTTTGTGTTTTCATCATTTTTAAAAATCATCAAAAAAATTACAAAAATCAAGCATGATTTATAGACATTTACTATGGTGTTTTTGAATTTTTTTAAAAAAATTTGGGGTAGTTTTCCATTGTATGTTTCATTTCGGCAGATATTGTGAATAGTGTCCTGGTAGAGTAGTTGTCTGTTATTTATGTTATTCCTGTGATTTTGTTCTCTGATGACTTGAACTGTGCATGACTAGGTCCCAACCAAGTGACTTGCATTTATATGATCCTGAAATAGATAGGACATTTCACAGATTGAGCAGATATAATAGTAGTCTAGATGAATTTGATAGTGTAGTTCTAGATAGTAGTGTAGTGTTTTTTGAGTCTTCTGGTTTTTAGTCTAATTCTCATTCTGCACATCTTGATTATGAAAATTTTGTTGACACAATCGCTGATAACAACTTAACTCTTAAGGAATTGGCTACACCTGATGTTGTTTATCAACCTTGGTGTATTCAATATCCTGAGACTGAGGTTAGTTATGAGCTCAAATCTGGTCTGATCCATTTGCGTCCAAAGTTTCATGGTCTTGCTGGTGAAGATCCGCATGACATTCATGAAGACTATGTTAAGATGGAGGCATTCCCATTCTCTCTAGATGGTGTTGGTTGTACCTTCAACCAGATCCTATCAACACTTAGACAGACATGAAGAAAAGATTCTTGGAGAAATTCTTCCCTGCATCCAGAACAGCTTCCATCTGGAAAAAAAATTTGTGGTATAAGGCAGCTACCTGGAGAGACTTTGTATGAGTACTGGGAGAGATTCAACAAGTTGTGTGCTACCTGTCCTCACCATCAAATCAGTGGGCAATTACTGATCTATTATTTTATGAAGGCTTGATGTTGATGGATAGGAGTATGATAGATGCAGCCAGTGGAGGTGCTTTGATGGACAAGACTCCTCTTGCTGCAAGACAGTTGATTTCTAACATGGCAGCTAATTATCAACAATTTGGTACTAGAGGTGTTGCAACAAGCAAGACTGCTGCAAATGAAGTTTATGTTTCTATGGTTGCTGATAACCAGAGGTTGGAGAATTAATTGACAAAGTTGACATCCCTTGTGAGAGACAGCTTGCTATTGGTCAACAACAGAATGTGATAGCAGCCAATCAACCAAGGTGTGGTATCTGTTGTACGCCTGATCATCCAACAGATTCTTGTCACATTCTCCAAGAAACAGAACAGGCTGCTAACGTTTCTGCCATGCAACCTGGACAACCATTCAAACCTCAACAGTATAATCCTTACTCCAACACTTATAATTCTGGTTGGAGAGATCACCCGAATTTGAGCTATGGTCCTGCTCCAAAAACCAACAGCAGACATAACAACAGCCTTTCAGACCTCAACAGCAGCCGTATCAACCTTTGCAGACCAGTTCTGGACCTTCCTTGGAGGACTTGATGAAGTAAATGGCAACCAACAACATCCAGTTTCAATAAAATGTCAGTGCCACCATCCAAGACCTACAGACTTATATTGGACAATTAGCTACATATCAACCAAATGCAGCAGCAAGGTTCTGGCAACATTCCAACACAACCAGTTATTAATCCGAAGAATGTGAGTGCCATTACCTTGAGGAGTGGTATAGAGCTTCCAAATGCTGGGGCTAAAATTGATGTTGGTAAAAAAACTGATGATGGTGCCAAAACAAATTCTGCACCAAAACAGATTCCTCTATCTTTTCCATCTAGATCCATTTCTGCAAAGAAAGAGGAGCTTGATTCTGATCTACTTGAGACTTTAAGGAGGGTGGAAGTCAACATTCCCATCTTGGATGTCATCAAACAAATTCCAAAATATGCAAATTTCTTGAAGGATTTGTGCACCCACAAGAGGAAGCTGAAGGGAAATGAGCAAGTGAAGATGGGCAGAAATGTTTCTGCACTTATACAGGGCAAAACTGTTGATGTCATTCCACTATCCACCTTGTCATGTAAGTGCAAGGATCCTGGCACTTTCATTGTCCCTTGCACCATTAGAGATTGTATTTTTGCAGATGCCATGTATAACCTTGGAGCTTCCATTAATGTCATGCCCACATCAGTTTACAGATCATTACATCTTGGTGATTTGAAACCCACTGGTGTTGTCATTCACTTAGGCAACAGTAGTGATGCGCTTCCACTTGGACTTATTGAAGATGTGCTGGTGCGAGTTAATGATTTGATTTTTCAGCAGATTTTTACATTTTGGATATGGAGAATGAGTCTTCCAGCCATGGTTCCACGTTGATCCTAGGGAGACCATTCTTGATGATAGCCAGGACCAAAATTGATGTGTATGCAGGAATTATTTCCATGGAGTTTGGTGATGACGTTGTCCAATTTAACCTTTTTGAGGCCATGAGATATCCTATAGAGGAGCATTCTATTTTTGTTGTTGATATCATTGATGCTGCAGTAGATAGTGTAGATATTTTTGATTTACTTTCTAATGATTTTTCTGAATTTTCTTATTTTGATCTTGGTTGTACCTGTGATGATTCTGTTGTTGTGTTAGTATTTGTGCGAAGATTTCCTCCATACTTTACTCTAATTCTTCTATTTTCCTTCCATCAGCCACAAACCTTTCCTTGCCTTCCACCATTCAGCCACCTTCTTTGGGGCTGAAGTCACTACCTGAGCACCTAAAATATGCATATTTAGATGATGCTCAGAAGCTTTCAGTCATCATATCTAGCAGTCTGTCACTTGAGCATGAAGAGAAGTTGTTGCATGTTTTGAGAGGCCACAAAAAGGTCATTGGATGGACACTTGCTGACCTTCTTGGAATCAATCCTTCCATTTGCATGCATCGGATACTCATGGAGGATGATTCTAGGCCGGTGAGGCAACCATAGAGGAGGCTGAATCCCACTATTCTTGATGTGGTGAAGAAGGAAGCGATGAATTTACTAGTTGTTGGGATCATCTATCCCATCTCAGATAGCACTTGGGTTTCACCTGTCCAAGTCGTCCCTAAGAAGTCAAGTATCACGATTGTGAAAAACCAGAATAATGAGTTAATTCTGACTAGAGTAGCCAACAGTTAACGAGTTTGCATTGACTACAGGAGACTCAACCAGGCAACTCGCAAGGACCATTTCCCTCTCCCCTTCATTGACCAAGTTCTAGAGAGGTTGGCAAGTAAATCACATTATTGTTTTCTTGATGATTTTTCCGGCTACATGCAAATTTCATATTGCACCAGAGGATCAACACAAGACCACATTCACCTGTCCATTTGGCACATTTGCCTACACCCGGATGCCTTTTGGCCTATGCAACGCACCTGACACCTTCCAAAGGTGCATAGGGAGCATTTTTCTGATTTATTAGAGAGTTGCATGGAGGTGTTTATGGATGATTTCACTATTTATGATTCCTCTTTTGATGCATGTTTGGATAGTCTCCCTAGAGTGCTTGACCGATGTATTGAGACTAACCTTGTTCAACTTTGAGAAATGTCATTTTGTGGTGCATGAGGGTATAGTCTTAGGGCATTTGGTCTCTAGTAGAGGTCTTGAGGTCCATAAGGCCAACATTGATGTGATTACTTCTTTATCTTACCCCACTTCTATGCGGGAACTGCGATCTTTTCTTGGACATGAGGGTTTTTATAGGAGATTCATTCAGGATTTCAGTAAGATTGCATTGCCATTCTCCAAGCTTATCCAAAAGGACGTAGACTTTATATTTGACCAGTCTTGCAAGAGGCATTTGAGGGATTGAGAAGAAGCTTACTACTTCTGCCATCATGCAGCCACCAGATTGGGAGCTTCCCTTTGAGCTCATGTGTGATGCCTCTAATTATGCACTTGGGGCTATGTTATCACAGAGAATTGATAAACTATCCTATGTCATTGCTTATGCTTCACGCACTTTGGATGTAGCCCAAGTTAACTACACCACCACTAAGAAGGAGCTTTTGGCTATTGTTTTTGCTTTAGATAAATTCATATCTTATTTGCTTTGCTCCCATATCACTGTCTTTACTGACCATGCAACTTTGAAGTACCTGTTGAAGAAGCCTAATGCTAAACCTAGATTTATCAGGTGGATGCTTCTTCTTCAGGAGTTTGACATTGAGATTAAGGAGAGGAGTGGTGCAGAAAACTTGGTTGTTGATCATTTGAGTAGGACTGAGGGACCTCTTGAGTCCTTTCCTATTCGTGATAATTTCCCTGATGAGCATTTGATGCATTTGCATTCATCACAAGTCACACCTTGGTTTGCTGATATTGTGAATTTCATTGTTGCATCTGTTGTCCCACCTCATGCATCTAGGTCTCAAATAGATAAACTTAAGATTGATGTTAAATATTATGTGTGGGATAATCCTTATTTGTGGAGGTTTGGTAGTGAACAAGTGATCCGAAGGTGTGTGCCAGATCATGAGATTTAGTCTACTCTTCAGTTTTGTCATGGCACATCCACCGGAGGTCATTTTGGTCCTCAGTGGACCACTAGAAGGGTATTGGGTTGTGGGTTCTTTTGGCCCACCTTGTTTAGAGATGCTCATTACTTTACCACCACTTGTGAGCAGTGTCAAAGAGCAGGAGGAACCATTACATATAGGCAAGAGATGCCTCAACAGCCCATTATTTTTTTTGAGATTTTTGATGTGTGGGGTATTGATTTTATGGGTCCATTTCCTATTTCTCATGGTTTTTCATATATTTTGCTTAGATGGGTTGAAGTTAAGGCCACCAGAACTAATGATTCTAAAGTTGTTGTGGATTTTGTGAGATCCAACATTTTTTGCAGGTTTGGTGTGCCTAGAGCCATTATCAGTGACCAGGGGATCCATTTATATAACAGGTCATTGACATCCTTGCTTCAGAAGTATGGGGTTGTACATAGAGTTGCTACAGCTTATCATCCCCAAACTAATGGGCAAGCAGAGGTTTTTAACAAAGAGATCAAGCAAGTGTTATAGAAGGTGGTGCAACCCGACAAGAAGGATTGGAGCAAGCTACTTGAGGATGCTTTATGAGCTCACAGGATCGCTTACTGAACACCTTTAGGGATGTCTCCCTATAGGGTGATTTTTGGTAAGTCATGCCACCTTCCGGTGGAGATTGAGCACCGTGCTTATTGGGCAATGAGAGTTGTAACATGGCATTTGATGAAGCGGGTATGGAAAGGAAGCTTCAGTTGCAAGAACTTGAAGAGATCTAATTAGAAGCCTTTGAGAACTCCAAGATTTACAAGGAGAAAGTGAAGAGATTTCATGACTCTAGGATTCTTAGGAAGGAGTTTCATAGTGGTCAAAAAGTGCTCTTGTTTAACTATCGCCTTAAGCTTATTTCCAGTAAACTTGGATCTAGATGGGATGGACCTTTTCTTATTACTAATGTTTTTCCCCATGATGCAGTTGAGATTAAAAATGAAGTTACCGACAAAGTCTTCAAGGTTAATGGTCACCAACTCAAAGTATTTCATGAGAACCCTCAAGTGGAGGAGGAGCTTGTGGCAGACATCTCTTTGGTCTTGCCAATTTTGTGTGATGATGCGTCTTGAATGACATTTGGGGAGTTTCCTTTTCCCTTTTTTTATTTGTTGTCTCTTTGTTTGCATTCCTTTGCATGCTTACATTAAGGACAATGTGCATTTCAAGTGTGGGGTGAAGGACTACAAAATTTGTTTTCTGTAATACCTTGCATTTTAAGCATGTAATTAAGCGTAGATTAAGCTTATGAGTAAGGATAATCAATGTGCTTAAGGGTATTCAAAGAAAGCTTGAGAAAAGAGTTGAGAAAACCCTGTCTGGGTTATGGCGCGGATAGCGCCAGATTCACGCGACCAGCGCCAAGCTTGCTGGAAGTTGGCGCGGGTAGCGCCATGGG
>PYAF01006227.1:98941-112233 GCA_007407185.1 Glycine tomentella | reverse complement strand
GCTTATGTTATACCCTGAGGGGTTAGTTGTACAGTTTTGTACCTAAACAGATTATGTATATCCACCATATGATATGTACAGTGTATGAGGACATTTGTTGATGTCACTCTTATTTATGTGCTTCCAAACTGCTTATAACTCTGATTAATCATTTATGTGTTGTGCTTCTGTTTGGTAATGACCCTCGGGATGAAGGGGGGCGTTACATTTTCTATTTTCTGTTTTAGCTTTCTGTCTGTTTATTGTTTTATGTATGTTTACTATTTTCTGTCTGTTTTCTATTTTTCTATTTACATTTCTGTTTGTTGTTTATTATTTTTATCTGTTTATTGTTTTTTGTATGTTTTCTATTTATCTATTTGTGTTCTGTTTGTTTGTTTTAGTTTTTGAGTCTGTTGTGTGTTTTTATTTTTATTTTTTGTTTTATGTCAGTTTTTGTTGCTGTTTATCGATCCCTCGCATATGAAGTAAATAATCCAGCATTACAATCATAATCTCGTGTTATTTGCAATTTAAACGTTATGTCCTATTCTTAGCAACATAACGTAAAGAGTAAAATCATTCAGTTCAAATCCTAAGAGTACTTTCTAGTCAAGCTTAGAATCCAATTTCATGAAACTAGTGATCAAGTAGAATCAAACATTAAGAACAAAATGAAATCACCAAAATGAGTAGAAAAGATTCATACATGTTTCAAATATTAAAAGAGATACATAAGGGTACAAAACATTATATCTAATCCTTGGGAGAAACAAAAGACATGACGAAGGTAGCAATCCCTGGCATGTTTCTATAGAGTTTCCACTCCTTGTTGCTTGTCTTGATTGCTTTGGATGCTTTGATACACTTGATACTTATCAAAATACCAATTTTGATTGGATGAATCTTCCAAAATGTAAATAACAACCTATATATATATATATATATATATATATATATATATATACACAAAATATAAAACAACTAGGATTAGAACCAGTTTATATTTGAATTTCCTGAAATCGAAAGATAAATGTCAGCATTATAATCTTAGAAATAACTAAAATATGACACTTATCAAAGGGTCAACAGATCCATGTCAAATGACTTGAATGTGGTAGGATCAAATTGCTAATAGAACAGGAAGCGAGACTCCTTGTCCCGGTCGAATGAATGAGCATTTTTAGTTTAATATTTTTTTTTATTCTTCTTAGCTTATTTGACTTCTCTTGGACTTTTATTTTCTCATTCTAATTCAGTTTTTGTCTTAGGCAAACAAGTGGGCTTAATTGCTAATTGTTGCTTATTTTCATATTTTATGCTCACTTGACATATCTTCCTTTTGCAAGACCTAGAGAGCTCTACAGAACTCCAAATGGCACATATAAGTATTCCCTGGAAAGATAAGGAAATTATATATAATTTTGTCAGAGATAAACCAAGGTCAATTCTGTCATTTTGAGGGTCATTTTAGGCTTGGAAGTTAGAATCTCTGCATTTGAATTTTGGGTTGCGAGTTGCATTTTTAGTGGTGTAATTAGCATAATTAATTAGATTAGATGGGCCAACTCATAACCCATCCTTTCCTACTGACTTAGTCACTATATTCTAGTGCAATTAGGGGAAAAAAGGATTACACTTCATTTTAGCAAAAACATATTTTGTAGTGACTTTTAAAAGTTTTCAGAATTAAAACCCTTTATCTTATCTTCTCTCAATTGTTCTTCATTGTTCTTCATTTTCATTTTTGTTCTTCCATTTTCTTGCACTAATTTCGTGGGGCCTCCACTGATGATGATCGTGGAAGGCTAAACAATCAATCAATCTAAGGATTCAGCCCAAGCAAGGAGAATTTGAGTTCTGGTTTGGTATTTCAAATTTTGTGTGAATGTTCACTTTCTTATTCAATTTGAGTTCAGTTTCCATGATTATGAATGTGTTTAGGATTGAAAATGGATTAGGTTATGAATTCATTTCCTAATTTCAAATTTTAATCATAGATTATTTAGATGATATTTCAATTAAGTTTATGGTTTCAATTAATTTAGGGGTTACTTCGATTGAACTGCTTCTAATGAAATTGAATGAACTTTCATAACAGAATCATGATCTGAGAACCATGATAAGTCGCATTGCTTGGTTTGATGAATTGGATTGATGCTTTTTAATCTGTTTTACAATACCTATTATCAATTCTGTTGGTTTCTATTTTGCTACGTTTTTCTGCAATTTTTATTCATCGCATGCAAACTGTTCGACAAAAATCCCCTACTCTTTATTAGTGAATTGAAGTTGGAACCAAATTGATTGTGTCTCTAAGTCAACCTAGGTTAATCCTGTGCTACAGAATTAGCTTATTTTAATTGTTTTGAAGCGATACGACATTGGTTATCATTGAACATGAATGGCAACCCATCAACGACGACGTTAGTAGCCCGGACCTCGAAAAATTTGTCCTTAAAACAACGAAACACATTTGAGTCATACTCGAATAGTTTCTTAGCCACCTTGTTCAAGGAAACTCGTCCTATGTTGCCTGGCAACTTCATCTGAAAGAAGTACAGGAGCACCGACACACTGGGCCGGATGTTGAAGAAGGGACACAAAATCTCAAGCCTTCACCATGGCCCAGCTATTGGGATGAAGCTGGGAAAAGGAAACGTTCAAGTGCTCAAGGAAAGCACATTGAGAAGAGTTTATAGGAAGAATTAAACCCAGCACCTCGAAGAGGCACCAGTACACGAAGAAGAAGGGCAGACAACCTGGCGTCGTCCTCAAAAAAGGGAAATCATCACTCCCACAGGCCACAACGGCCACCTTGCAAGAGTCTTCGGGGTTGGCCAACCTAAATTAACTCAGAAGAGCAGATTGAGGAATGATACTTCAACATATCGCTCCTCACCCACTCAGAGCCAGTGACGACTGGAGGGGACGACTACAACCCGGTGCTATGGCTATGTCGCACGTGAGGGGAAACCCTAACATCCCCTCACCACTCCTTCTCACTCCCGCCGAAACAGAAGGGGGAAGGATAGTGGTGATCGGAACGGGTTCCCCGTCCCGGAGGCCAGTAGAAGACCGCACTATAATGACCCTGAGTCCTGGCGCGGACGGCGCAAGGTTCTGTGCGTATAGCCCAGGGTTTCTGCAGAATTGTTCTGCAGAAAATAGTTACAGAGATGCGGCGCGATCAGCGCCATGCTCTCTGGATGGTGGCGCGAGTGGCGCCATAGGTTCTGGGAGTTGACGCCAGGGACGCCAGGTCGGCGCGAGTGGCGCCAGACAACCCAGAGGACCTGTCCATCCCTGATGGTTGGCGTCGTTGGCGCGGTGGTGGCGCGGTTGGCGCCATAGTTCCTGGAGGTTGGCGCCATGGTGGCGCGAGTGGCGCCACTGGTTCTGGAGGTTGGCGCTGTTGGCACAGGAGTGGCGCGGATGGCGCCATGGGTTCTGGAAGCTGGCGCGGCAGCTCGGGCAGACCCAGTATATAAAGGCCATCTTACAAGTTTTTGGCCCAAAATCTTGCTTCTTCTTCCTCCAGCGCCCTATCCTCCATTGTTGAGCACCCAAGCTTCTTAAACCCTTGTTTATTCACCAAATCACTTCCTTTAAACACAAATCTTGTTGGAAAACACTTGGTGAGCTTGAATTCTTCATCAATTCTCCTTGAAAACCCCCAAATCAAAGAATCCCTTTCTCAAGGGAACTTCATACAACTCGAGTTCGGCGAGGAACGACGGCGATTCGTGGACACCCAGGCTAGGGGGAGTCGTCCTTGGGCTTTCCTTGTCGTCATTGAGGTAAGAAACTCGAGATTCACCATTTGATTTGTGAGTTTGGGTTTTGTGTGAATAGTGACCCACTTGTGACAGAGCTAGTATTAACCTTGGGTCCTTTAGAAACATGTGTTTAGAATGTTGTGAGGATGAAGGATTAGCTCTCAAATGTCAGTTTGGTGAACTTTGATTCTTGGCTCTATGTAATGCATGTTTAGTTGGTATGCTGAGTTGCTTGGCTATGTTGTGACATGCAAGAGCCTTGGTTTATGGTTTTGATGTGCTTGGGAGGCTGTTGGAACGGTGTCTTGTGTGTGCAAAGAACCGTTCAAGCCATATGTGTATCCTTAATCCTTTGGTCTGTATAGAGCTTTGAGCTCTTGATGTTGGCTTGCACCGAGTCTTGTGATGACTCAAGGGTCTTGTTGAGATGAGATAGACCGCTGAAGGTCTATGAGATGGCTTGTGAGTGATAAGCCTTGATGAACCTTAAGTTAGAGGACTTGTGGTTTTGGAAAGGACTGAGGTTCCTTTCATTGAGACGGTTGAGAACCGTGTTATATGCTTGAGTTTGTGTGATTACCGGATGATTGATGTATGATTGTATGCCTTGTATAGGGCGTAACACCGCGGGTGTCAGTGGCGTAGGCCACGGAGCAAGGGAAGAACTGCAGAGCTCGACTTTGCCAGGTAAGTTCTTGGTCCCTTGGGGATGTTTCCCACTGTTTGTGCTCCAC
This sequence comes from Glycine tomentella, assembly GCA_007407185.1. Taxonomy (NCBI): domain Eukaryota; kingdom Viridiplantae; phylum Streptophyta; class Magnoliopsida; order Fabales; family Fabaceae; genus Glycine; species Glycine tomentella. The sequence continues at coordinate 107,741 of PYAF01006227.1, read as the reverse complement.
CATACTCCGAAGGAGTAATGGTTGCATTCATGATGCATTCATTGTTGGTTGTTGCATCCTCATAATGATATGTATGCTGCATCTATGCTTGAACATGTATGATGCCTGTTGATAGATCTTCTGGCCAGTTAGATAGATATGGACCTCCCTAGGAGAAGAGCGCACCTCCTAGTTTGGTTTGCTCGTGGGTGATGATGATCCCAGGGTGATGATGATCCCTTAAAACCAAGAGATAGGTGTGTCCCGTTGCGGTTGATTGTCTATTCTCGGAGGTACCATATACGTGCATCCATGCGTAAGGGGTAACTCCCGATGGGATGGCACGGGTGTGATTCTGGTCTCACACTGAGGTCGATGTTGATGCGATCCACCGTACATAGAGCAAGATGACTTGCTTGTATTGTTATGAGGGCCGGGAGGCCAGTTTGCTTGTGATGCCTGATGACTTGTGTCATGGAGAGTGAGCCAGGGTGGAGGAGATGCCTCTAAGGACCCTAAGCTTACTGAGATGTTTATGTCACCCCGTGTGGGGCTTATGTGGTTTCAGGTGACGCTTCTGGCAGAGAGGAGCGGTCTCAGGGCGGGAGGCCCCAGTAGAGATAGTACCTGTTTGGCTGTAAGGCAGCTTGAGGAGAGCTTGGTGGCTCAGCCTTTTGATGATTTATTGTACCCCGGTAGAGGGAAGATGTGTGGTGCACACATATATGCTTTTGTTATGTATATGTTATGTATGCCCTCGTGTGAGGAAGGATCTTCGAGATCAAAAGCACTCGGATGCTTATTCTTTTGTATAGACACTTCGAGTGTCAGATGATGTATATGTACATAACCAGTTTATGTTATGTTATGATGTTTCCTCCTGTTTATATCTGTTGAGATAAATGTGTACATCTGCCTATCGTTATGTTTATGTGATCTGGATCAGCAGGGCTTGTGTTGCTTTGTGATGAGATGTTTATATTCCATACATAATGTAATCAAGAAATATGGTTTTCGATTATGCTTCCGCAAAGTTTTTAATTAAGTGATTAAGCGCTAATCTGATAAATAACAATGTTAATACACCGAGTGCACACGGGGTGTTACACGCACCCTCTTGCGAAGGCAGGAAGAGCCTTCACCAGCATTGTGTGAGTTCACCCTTCTCTCTAAAGAAGAGGACTCACTATCAGAGGTTCCATGGCTTGTCTTTTCCTCTGAGGAATTTCCATTGGAGATGACCTCCCGTACTACCAGGGGTTGCTAAATCGAACCCCCGAAGTCACTACCGCTTAGAGCCATGGCAGAATCAGAGATAAAAGATCGAGACATGATTGATGAGAAAAATACCTTGAGACAAGAGGAACGATTGAAGGGATAAGGGAAAAATCAAGAAGCAAGGAATGTTCTAGAAGGCAGAAAATCAAAAATGAGACAGTGGCGGTGATCAAAAATACAAAATGTTCACTCCATTTAAGTAGAGGCGTGACCCTTCGGTAACTGGCGAGAGATAAAATGACACCCTGTAAATCCGCACCATGATGCAGCTTCACTCACCCACTAACCATGTGTCTAGTACGTGCCCCCTCCACGTATGCAAGAGTACTGCACGTGCACCACACACGCCTATGGCAAAACACAAGCGAAACACTTGCCTTCAATGCATTCTCCAACGGTCAGATAAAGGCAAGGTGTTCCAATATGGATACTCTACTTGCCTGACATGTCCGACCTCATTGCATAGCAAAAAGTATGTCCTCCTTGGACAACCTAATAACAACAACCCGGACAACACTTGTTCAGGCTGGAGAACTTGACAAACCTGCAACTTTCGCATCTGTCGAGGTTATCACTATCGACATCGGACAATATTTGTCCATGCTCGAGGGTTTGGCAAACTCACAACCCTCATAGTTGTCAAGGATACTGCCCTTGACATCGAACAATCTCCCTCAACATCGGACAATCTCTCTTGACACAATACAACCTCTTTTGCCCTCAAGCTGGCTAAGAGCTTGGGGGCTTAGTCCGAGGTCCACAAAATACACGTGGCAAGTTACATGTCAGTCTAGCACAAGAGCACAGACATCTTTCCCTTAACAGTCAGGCTGCTAGGCCAACAGGTTATCTCTAACGCCTTATTTTTCAAATATTAACGATAATGATGTAACCTCCTTATCAAGTGGCAGACACTCAATTATCTACAAGAAACAAATTATCTATAAGGTATGCATTACCTATAAGACTAATTATTTGTAACTTAACAATTGTTTATTAGTCATTATCTACAGGCTAATAATTATCTACAAGAGGTGTTACACCACTGTAACAACCCCAACATACAAGGACCTAAGGCTCCCTCTCACTCTATAAGTATTAAGTTTCATCTCACCCTTTTCATTCACTTTTCTCCATTAACTCATGTACTTACTTCAGCATCAGAGTCCTTTGTTTTGTAGGTCCCCCATCTTGCCCTCTTAACAAAGCGAACTCATTGTCTAACTGTGAGATCTGGAGCCTTCCTTGGCCACGTCCACCATAATGTGAGCTATTTCCAAATTTTGTTAAGTACACTCGTATATCTGAAGTGGTATTGAAGGTGAATTGTTATATGTTTTCCACGTGAACTTATTATTGCACACGTTTTTGCATCAATAAATATGAAGCTAAAAACTATAAACACTATCTTAATGACACAAGATCTTAAATTCAAAGGCCAAATCTCGCGTGCATCACCCATATAAGGGAGGCACAATGCGTGAGGGTTCGTGAAAGATGTTTTCTCAAGGTATGCACTATGAGAGTTTGTTAGTGTTAGAGATAGGAGAGCAACATGAAGATCAAGCTTTGAAGAGTTTTGTCTTTTTACATGCACAACTCATTGAGTGGAATTTGTATTGATTGTTGTTTTTTTTAGTCTTAATCTATCTATGTGTACGTCATGCATCATCATGTTGAGATAGGAAGATTGTTTCTAAGGTTAGAAACTTCTTTAGTGCATAAACTCTTTGTTTTAATCGACTACCATCTATCCGTAATCGATTACACAAGTCTTTTGAGAAGCTTGCACAGAGATCTTCGTTCTAGTTTAATCGATTACCAATTATTCGTAATCGATTACATAGTTTTATTGAGACCATGTTTGTTTTCTTAGGGTCTCTACTTTAATCGATTACCATCTAGCCATAATCGATTATACAAGTCTTTTGAGAAGCTTGCAGTGAGATCTTCATTCTGGTTTAATTGATTACCAATTATTCGTAATTGATTACTCAGTTCTGTTGAGACCATGTCTGTTTTCTTAGGGTCTCTGCTTTAATTGATTATGTGGGTATAGTAATCAATTATATCATTCTTGAAAGTATTCCCAAAAGTGATCAAGAACACTTTAATCGATTATATTGTTCTTGAAAGCTTTCCAGGTATTGGAAAGAACACTTTAATCGATTGAAATGAGAATCTAATCGATTACTTCTTCGAGATAATCGATTACATTGGCAATTTAATCGATTATAGACAGCTATAACTGTTTTCTCTATAAATAGTCACCTTGTGTTATAACTTTCAACAATGATTTAGAACAAGCTTTTTCGACTCACATTCTAGTCTTCATTTCTGAAGCTTTCAAATGTTAAAGTGAGTTGTTAACATCTTGTGAAATCAAGAAGAGACTCATTCAATCAAGCTTTGGTTCTTGCATTTGAATGACAAGGTTGTATCTCTCATTGACTCAGCTCTCATATGTTTTTACATATCGTTATAGCATATACATGAGTTTCTAAAGCATGCTAGAATAGGATTTTCTAGTTTGAGCTAAGGGTAGGTGTCTTTTAGGCTTTTATTCACAAAGGACCCAAGGGTTGGGTGCCTTAGTCTCCTTTTCTGGGTAGAATATGAGATTGATTGTGATTGCTTGTAAGAACTCAAAGTGCATAGTGAAAATCTAATTCAAATTGAATTAGATAATTGGAGTAACTTCTCTAGAAATAGAGAGTGAACTAGTATAAATCTTGCTAGTCCATTATCTCTTGAATCTCATCTCTTTCATTGCATTCCTGCTCAATTTGCTGAGTTTAAAGATATTTCTTTTTGAAGCGCTTTAACAAAAGGATATTATGTACAAGTGATTGATTAGATATTGATTTTAAATAAAAAGTTTGTGATACGATCCGTGGAAGTAATTTTTTTTTTCAAAACTCTGTTTTAAATTTCGATTTGTTTTCAAAACCAATTCATCCCTTCTTGATTTGTGAGTTTCATCATCTTTTTCAACTGGACCCTTAGATGTAAAGTTACATATTACAAATAAATAAATAACAAATAGGCCTTCAAGTTAACATCTGTGAATATGCTTTATCCTTTATCCTGATATTAATACTGCCAATCAATTTGGACCTTAACACCATCAATTAATCAAGTTGGCCCTTGACATTAAGAACCAAATAGATAAAAATTAACTAATGCGCACCAAAATATAGAACCAAATTTATCCAAAGATAAATATTAAAATGCTTTTCTTACAACATGAATGACTAAATCAACTGATAACTGTCAAAATCAAATACTATATTTCTTTCTTTATAATGTCATGGATTAAATTGACCAGTGGTACTAATTTTATCAAATAAGTTAATGTTTATTCGATTATATAAATGAACAAATGCCTCTTTTGCACATACCGAGCAATGGGGCAACGTAAAGTCGTAAACACAAACAAGTCTAAGTCTAACAATTTAATATGGATAATCCCTCAGAATTAGCCGTCTCAATTATAAATCTAATTAATTTCATATAAATAGTTAAAAGGCAAAAAATATGCCAAAATGCTACCAAAAAAAAAAAAAAAAGCAACAAATCATTTTCCCACAATCTTTCATATATTAATATAACGATCAAATATGGAGTAACAAAGATATTAGTCACGAAGATTATCCACCCAATAATACCAAAAAACAGCTCCTAAATTTGACTCTTACTGATTATAAAAAGGACTAAAACAAGAAGAAACGGTTTTAAACTGTGAAGGAGGTTTTGTGATGCCAATAAGCAAGTCCCAAACACCCCATACTGACCTTTAAGTTGTCACATGTTGCGCATCAAAAAATTTCAGCAAATAGAAAAATCAGGTGTGCCTGGAAATATGCTTTAAGGTAGACATTGGCAAAATTGATCAAACAAAAATTATGGTTAAGTAATTTTGATAGGCTACTCTGTATGAAAGTGCATGGAACTGACTTATCTATCTAAAGATATAGATGTACAACCAAAGCTGTCATAGGAATAGTACACGAGTTACATAAAAGAATATCTTGAAAAGCCACAATGATTTAAACAAAAAATTAGATTTTTCAAACATGTCATGTTCACTTTTCTTTGAAGTTTTCATCAAGTGAAATTGCAATGCTTTGCTCCTTCCCCATTTGTTGCAATGAAACTAGACCTCAGAAAAGACAGGACTCCTACTACGAGACAAACCTCCTACATCTAATAACTCAAATTCAATATTTGGAAATATGCAATTGTTGAAAATTGGCTAAAGCAGCTACAGAAACTTTTCCAAATGCTTCTTAGTTTCTAACCTTCTTTAGAAGTAAGTACATTTAATCCCAACTGGTGAGGTGAAGCAGATGGTTTTAAAGTTTCAAGACTTGTGCAATACATATTAGAGTAATTAACTTAACAAATATGGGCTTTATAATGTCCTATCTTCGGCCCATCATGATGTCTGGTTGGAAGCCAAATAAAGGTCAAAAAGCATTTTTGCATGCCGATCTGCTTGAGAAATTCCTTAAAAGCAACTTTTAGGTAGATGCTGAAATGCATAAATTTTAACTAGATTTGATCTGCTTTGAACGTCACTAATTCAAGAGTAACATTTAGGCCCTAAGGCATCTTTCAACTTCAGAATCGACGTGATTCTTGGTTATTGATGATACATGGAAAACCATACATGTACTATTATATACTAACTCAAATTACATCTAGGCTAAAGCATGATTGTTACCTACTCATTCAAATGTTGTAAAAAGCCATCCCAAAAAAGAAATCATAGAAATCGTAGAAATGAAAAACAAGAAATGGATTAATGTTAGATGGCCATTGCTGCATACCAAGGAATAACCTACATGACGAAATAACCAGAAGGGTTGACCAAAGACCTTTAGAGAATCAGGTGTTTCAAATTAGCAATATCAAAATAAATGGTGAAAATGTCAAGACCGCTTGGATATCTAGGAAGTTTGATCATAGTTGGTACCATATTGCAGCTCGTTAGACCAAACACCAGTTTTGTCATGTCTCTAGTTGTCTTGGAGCCACAATAATCAGCACCATAGTTTTAAATAGCGGGTAACAGCCGGTAGCGGCCAACCCCAAAAACGTTGTAGCGGTATAGTGGGTAGCAGTAAAGCCGCTACTGTGAAGTCCATAAAAATACTTATAATAAATTATACCACATATATAAATGCTATAAGATAAGAAAACACCCAAAATAGGAGGAAATGAGGAATGAAAAGTATAATACTACACATTCAGAGCCAATATCAAGAAGCAAACCTACTCTCGCCTGCATGTGAACCTAACCAATTAAAACAGATTGAAGAAAGAAAGGGAGTAACGAGGCAATAAAAGAAAAAGGCGCAAGATTAACTATCATGCGCCATGGAGTAACGAGGCAATAAAAGAAAAAGGTGCAAGGTAGTACTATCTTGCGCCCCCATTGTCCAAACCTGTGTGGGCTTTCTTTCTTTCTCTCGCTCGCGCACCACATCTCTCTCTCTCTCTCTCTCTCTCTCTCTCTGTGTGTCTTCTAAGATTTCAATACTTGCGAGACAACAACAACTAACACGAACGAACAAGAAGAAGAAGAGGAGGAACGAGAACGGACAGCGGAGCAATGAAGCAAGCTTCATCGGGAGGGAAAGAGGGAGGGAAAGCACGGGAATGACAGAGGGAGGGAGAAACTCGTGAAAATGACGAGGGAGGGCCCTTATCAATGAAAAAAAGAGTAAAAGTTCAGACTACCCTCACTTATTCTGGGTTTTTACCCTTTTATCCTTAAATTACCTTTAATTTTCGAAACACTGCCCCTGATAGTTGAAGCTCTGCAACTCGCTTCTCTTCCATAGAGCGGCGCGATAGCGCCGCAAAAGCTGCCAACCGCACCGCCGCCACCGACCGCTACCAGAAACCATCGCGTTGCAGCGCGGAAGTCGCGGCTGGGTGCCGCAACCAGCGGTTGATGCGAGATAGCGAGCTAAAGCACCACTATTTTAATCATAGATCAGCATTATGCATGTTTGATACTGAAAAAAATCTTAATGAGGAATTTTGACCATTCTTCACTAATAAGTGCAATATATAGACAAAAAATGCAGAATAGGTGGGTTTATGGAGGCTTGAACTACTAACAGCACTGTTACACCCTAGTCTTAAGAAACTGGATCAGAAGGCACCAAGTCAGTCAAGCTACAAGATCATTGGCTCTATATATATAACTTTTACAGCAAAAGCACAAGGTGAATAGGAAAGTACCATAAATCAAATGCTAACAACCTTGAACTCCAGTAAAATATATTGTTAAGAGATAAATCACTCCTGCCCATGCCCCTCTATACTTTTCTATTGAATTATTTCTGGACAAAAACAATTACCTCTAAGGTTTGAAACTATCATAGGCTCGTCGAATCTATTGGGCTATTGTACAGAAATACAGGTCTACAATATTGATAAAGATAAAAGTGTTGAATTTAACATGACCCTTCCTTTAAAGTGATAGTTTTCTGGTATATTTGTTTCTAGTTTATCATTCATCTTAATAGATGTTTTCCATAACAAAGTTTAATATTAAAAAGAAAATGCAGTCCATGTGCACATTAAGAAGATCATTATGTACTAAAGGGAAATGCATGTAGCAAAATGATAGAAACTGGGTCAGAAATGGAAGAAAAACAGAATTTCTTTATTCTGGCCTATCATGGTCTTTCACACTTAGCATAGATAAGCAGCTATTATAGTAAACAACTTTTTCATAGGGCTCAATTAATAACATAGAAGGTAAAAAAAAATACTATAAAGAAATCACTTGCATTATGATCAACTAATGCCAAAAAATTAACTTACCCTAATTGAGGTGAGTAGTAAAGACTTCAAATGCAACAGTAAATATAATAAATAACTTGCAGTACACTGTGCAACTGGTTTTGAAGACTCTTCTTCGCTAGAAGCCAATCAGAGCTTATTTCAATCATTATATTTCACAATCTGCAGGCAGATCAACCATGCAACCGTAAATCCATAAACCAGGTGAAAAAAACAATAGACAGCAAAAATAATTAAAAAGGTTAAATATGTTTTTAGGAATAAATAATACATGTATGAACAGTGTAAAAGTCGTTTACATTACATGTCATCTAATCACCGACCGCCATAGATGATAAGTTTATTCATTTTTACAATAACTACCCTTATACGTGGCGTCAAGAATGATTTCTAATTCATTGACAATATTTTTTTCAATGACAGTTCATGCCTATCAAATTCATGTTTTAAGCCCCCCAAATACAGAAATTTCATTTCAATCCCTAAGAAAACCATCTCTTGATCCTTTATTTATAGAAATGTGTCATATGTGATTCCTTTCCTTCCTTCTCACTTAGTTACAGGGATTACACCTGATACCATGGTTCTAAATTGCAGTTGGGTTTTCAACTTACCACACAACCGTATTGTGATCACAATTGCGGCCGTATCAGCCGCATTTGCCCACAATGTCAAGGATAGTGACGAAACCACAACCAAAACCGCAATTTAGAACCATGCC
>PYAF01006227.1:84765-96564 GCA_007407185.1 Glycine tomentella | reverse complement strand
TTTATAATATTAATGAATCATATTTTGTTTATTTGTTTGTTTCAGCAAATATGGTTGCAACAAAATTGGTTATAACAAAGCTTGGTTTGTAAGATTCAGTTGTGATTCAGACTATTATAGTAAATATTGTTCACAAATCTTTTGTTTTAATTTATATTATAAGTCTATTTTATAATATTATGTTGATGGTATTAAATGAGTCAATTTTACTACTTTCATACATTTGATAATATTGTGTTAATTGTATGAGATATTTGAAAGAATCGTGATATAAAATAGTAGTTCTAAAAAAAAATTTAAATGGGTAATCCGGTGATCCGAACCGAACCGAACTGTTCATGAATAGGTTGGGTTGGGTTGGGTTTCAATTTTTTTTCTGAAAATCGAACCGAACCGAACCGATCAAATTTGATTGGGTTGAGTCCTAAATTTGGCCAAAATCGACCCGCGAACACCCCCAAATTCATCCTTAAAGACTATTTTGTTTTAATTATATTTCTTAATTATTTTTTAAAATATATAATAGTATTTTTTTATTTTTACACTAACTTTTTCTAATATTTAAAATAATTATACTGACACATTTTATATATTATACTAACCTTTTTTTAAAAATTGTAACACTATTTTTCTTTTTTTAAAGTCCTTTTTAATGTAAGAATATCTTAATTCTCTAGTCGTCCGGGTTATTCAAACATTTGAAAAAAAGAGTGAGTTGTAGAGAATAGAGTTGTCTATTGCTAAACTAGGGTTTTCAAAGTATGATGATGCACACAAATTATCCAAAAGTCCAATTGTTCAAGAAGAAGCTAATGGGGAAGGCATGTATTTCAACAAAATGATATGTTACGTTTTTAGTTATTTTTAAGTCTCATTTGAGCTAGGATTTTATGTTTTATTTGTCATTTAAAACTTATTCCTTTCATGTTTATATATCTTTTCACCTTTTGTTGAACTTGTCACATTTTTTGGTGTTTTTGTGTTGTTGGAATGGTTTTTAATTACCATGATTGGAGATGTCCCAAGAGTGATTTGATGTGTTAAGGATCATATGGGGTTGAAGTTTGGAGCTTTGGAGATCTTGTGAAGGCAAAAAAAAGCTAATTGGAAACCATGGAAATTTTACATAGTTGTGGAAGAGAATGGCACACTTGTGCAACTTTCAAAACTGATATTTTAATTTTTTTTTTCTAGCTCGAACCCTTTTGGCCCACTAGTTTGTATAGACATTTTAGACCTTGTTCTAAGGCTTCAAACTTGACTTTTTAAATGGCTAAGAGGAGAACGAATTGGGTGCTCTTGATCTCTCACTCTTTAGTTGTATGAATATTTTTATTTTCATTAGTTTGTTTTATTTTCATGCCTACTTGCAACTAGTCTTCTTTATTTTTGGGATTGAATGTAGCTCTACTGTAACACCCTAAAAATTACAACTAAGATATTTATGTACTTATGTGATTTAATTATGAATTATTTGAAAATTATTGGTTTTAAATTACTGAAATATGAATTTTGATTAATTAAATATGATTAGAGATTAATTGGGAAATTAATAAAAATAATGAAAAGTAATTAAAATGAGTGTTACTTAAAAATAGTTAAATAGAGACATCGAAAATTTTGGAGGAGAGTTCAAAATTTGAGAAGTTAAAGATAGAGACTAATCCGGTCCAATAGTCAAAGGGAAGGAATTTTATCAACTTATTGATGACATTGTGATAAATATGTACAACATTTGTCTAGAATGAAAAATTAGAGTTTTAGTTACACAAATAGCTTACTATTGTGTTTGTAACGACTTTAATTAGTGTATTAAATATTCTAAGGTAAATAGTGATTTATAAATTTTAATTAGATAATTAAACATAAGTAGGTTCATTTTGCATGAGTTAAAGTCTAAAAAGTTCTAAAAGAGGAATTAATGCTTCATGGGACTTAATTAACTAATTTCGCTATGAAAATAACTTCAATGAAAAATAAATTAAGTAACCTATGATTAAAGTGTGATTGATTCAAAATTAGTTAAAGTGCTAATTAGTAACACATGGGGACTAAAATCACTAAGAACCCTAACCCTAATCCTAAGTGGGCCTCGTACGGGGCCAATTAAAATGGAAAACATGGTCCATAGGCCCTAACACTTGTGCGTTGACCCTAAAGTGTGGGCGAAGGGTGCTTTATTTTGAATTTCACTTTTCTCTATCCTCTCTTTATGACTTGTTTCTCTTATTGTCTTCTCCAAGTTTCTCAAATCCCCCACACCTTTTCTATACCATTTTTAGACTTCTCTCTAGCATTTAGACCTCAAGGAACCATTTTCTACCGTTTAGCTTTTAATATACCAAACAAGAGGCAAAGGGCTACAAGTGTCTCTATTTCTCATTTGGAGCACTTTGAAAATATTGGTTGTTGAGGTATGAGGAGTTTCTTTATTTTTCCTTGTAGACCAAGTGTTTTCCTCTTGTGATGGTGTGGCTTGGGCTGTTGGGTGATGAATTTTGCCATGGTATCTCTCTTTGTTGTTAAAAATGGAAGAATGCATGTTTTATGACTTTCAGCAGTGAGCACTTCCATTTTTTTTATAAAATTAATGGAAGTATGTTTTGAGGAATTTGAACTATTTTCCTATGTTTTGGACCCTCTAGATGTCATGTTAATTTTATAATTTATTCTGAGCATTGTAACTTTTTTTTAATTTCTCTTTATTTTCATGTGAACATGTGAAGTGATTGATTAGTGAAATTTTATGATGAAATATACCTATTATGGAGTAGTTCTACAAAGTTTGATGAAATTTGGAGTTCGAATGATATTTTTAGAATTTTATGACTTAAAATTCAATTGTAGGAAAATAAGAGTTTAATTAAAATAATTGTGTTATGTATGAAATTTTGCGCATTGAAACTTGAATATGAGGATTCCACCTAAGAAGAGGATCTCCATTGATATTGATATTGTTAATTATTATAATTTTGACTTTCCTTATTGTGCAATTGAACTATATTGATTATATTGTGATTTGAGTCCAGGCAGTTATTAGACTTTTGGCAAGCGTACCAATATCGTTGCAGGTTACATAATTTATAAAAAGATCGTTTCCATAGGGACTTGAGCTACTCAGTTATTTCAGATAAAAGTAACAGTTTAATTGTTATGCACAATAAAGTTGATTGGAATATAATGGATTTGTGAAAGTAACAAAATTACGGAATTAACGAAAATACGAAAATAATGGATTTAGTGCGTCAGAAATACAGAAAATTATGAAAACAATTAAAACGAGTTTAATTAATTCAAGAAAAAGGTAGGATTGAATTTCATCGTTCATACCCTCAGTATCCAATTAACATTAATACCTATGAATCATTTTCTAACACTGATGCACACATTAATCCACCCCGAATCGATCCATCACATTTGCCAATCCTAAGGATATTTACCAAATATCGGTCTCTAGCATATGAAGTAAATAACCTATCATTACAATCATAATCTTGTGCTATTTGTAATCAAAATGTTATACTCTATTCCTAGCAACATAACGTAAAAAGTAAAATCATTAAGTTCAAATTCTAAGAGCACTTTCCAGTCAAACTTAGAATCCAATTTCATGAAACTAGTGATCTAGTAGAATCAAGCATTATGAACAAAATGAAATCACCAGTAATCAATAGAAAAGATTCATATATATATATATATATATATATATATCAAATATCAAAAGAGATGCATTAGAGTACAAAGATTACATCCAATCCTTTGGAGAAACTAGTCGATCATTTTGTAGAGCACAAGATCAACAGAATACATGACAAAGGAAGCGATTCATGCACGGTCCATTTATGCAAAGTTTCCTCTCCTTTTCTCTCTTCTCTCTCATTCTTTTGTGTGATTCCTTGCCTCTAGTTCGTCCTCCATGGTGCTGGTCTTCATTTGCATGGATTCATACACTTTTGGTCCAAGAGGTGCTAGACCAACTCGCTCAGGCGAGCTCAACTCACCCAGGTGAGTTGGTTGCTTATTGCTGAAGAAAGGTAGCTCGCCTAGGCAAATTGTAGCTTATCCATACGAGTTGATTGCTTCATGGAGAGGTAATCTCATTAGCCCAAACGAGCTGATTGCCAGCCTGGGTGAATTCACTTCTGGAATTTTGTTAATTTGACATTTTTTTTCCCTTTCATCTTGTCTTCGTTTTTTTGGATGCAATAGATACATATCAAAACATCAAAATTGAATGGATGAATCTTCCAAATTTAAACAACAACATTTATAAATGTACAAATTATAATATAACTAGAATTAGGGGAAGTTCATAAGAGAATTACTAAAATCAAAAGATAAGTGCTAGTATTATAATCCCAAAAATAACTCAAATATGGCACTTATCATGAGTGTGCTCCTTGGGAACTGCATGTTGGGTTTGTTTGTGCATGATAATTGATTGTAAGAGATGTTGTTTGGGGAACGAGGACCTTGAATCCATTGGTACAAATGGACTACAAGTACAAGAAGTGGTGAATTAACATTTAAAAAGAGAGTGAATTAATAATTGTATGAATATGGAATGATTAATTGCTTTAAGTTATGGAATGTGAATACTTGTATGATAGATTTAGATTAGGATCTTTGCAATGGAGTTTAAGTATAAAGGACTAATCTAAGCATAAGACATTGAATGTGGTGAGTGCTCATAAAACTTAGTCCATGATGAGCTAAGGTGCTTGATGCACATGTCTGTTTAAGTTGAGAATGTTTTCGCATATTCTAGTTAATAAGGAACGAAGGAAGAGGAACATCCTTTTCTGTTGTGGGTCATGTGCGATCGATGAAATTACGTGGATGAGAATGAAATGCACGTTGTTTAAGTACAATGGTGCATGCGATGTGTGGTCGTGAAGACAATTTTACATAAGGGGCATGTGGGAGTTTTGGCTGTATGTGATGAGATGTTTGTGAAGATGGGGTCATTTTCTAAACCACCATGACAATGGATGAGAGAGAGTCTTCGTTGTGCATCGAAGAGTTCGAGATTGTTATGAATGGCCGTTAAGATATTGGTAGCCATTTCTTGTGTGTGTGATCTAGTGTTGACTATCAAGCAACAACGATACAGATGAATGATATGAATATATCAAATTAGTTAGCATAATAAAAATTGATTACAATATTGTGATGATAAGAAAAATTGAATTAGATAACTGGAGTAGCTTCTCTAGAAATAGAGAGTGAACTAGTATAAATTTTGTTCTCTATCTTCTCTTGACTTTCATCTCTCTATTGTATTCTTTATCAATTTGCTAAGTTTCAAAGGTATTTCAAATTGATGCACTTTAACAAAAGGATATTGTGCTCAGATGATTGACTCAATATTGGTTTTAACATAACGTTGTGATACAATCCTTGTGAAACAAAAGTTTTTAGAATTCTGTTTTTATATTATGATTTTTTAAACAAATTCACCCCACCTCTTGGTTTGATGAGTCCCATTATCTTTTTCAATAGGAATAGAAATATTTCGAAACAGATCACAAGGATTGTTAGGCTTGTCCCAAAAAGCATATATCAAGAAAGTACTAGAGAGGTTCAAGATAGAAAATTGCTCAGCATCACCTGTTCCAATTCAAAAAGGAGAAAAGTTTAGTCTTGCACAATGTCTTAAGAATGATTTGGAACAAAAACAAAATGGAAGCAATTCCATAAGAATCTATTGTTGAGAGTATTATATATGCTCAAATCTATACTTGACCAGGCATAAGCTTTGCAACTAGAATGTTAGAAAATGGAACATTAGAAAGCTGCAAAGAAGGTTCTAAGATACTTACAGGGAACGAACGATCACATGGTTACATATAGGAGATCTGATCACCTTGAGGTGATTGGGTATTCAAACTCAGACTTTGTTGGATGTGTAGATACAAGGATATCCACCCTTAGCTATGTATTTATTTTAGCCGAAGGAGTAGTGTTGTGGAAGAGTGCAAAAAATATGTTGTTGCTTCATCCACTATTGTTTTGAGGCTATAATTAAGGCTAATTGGTTGTGGAACCTTTTTTAGGGCTTGAAATTGTCGACAGTATTGCTAGACAACTGAAAATGTATTATGATAACTTTGCAACGGTGTTTTTCTCTAAGAATGACAAGTACTCAAATGGTGCTAAACATATGGAATTGAAGTACTTTGTCGTGAAAGAAGAAGTTCAAAAACAAAGAGTATCAATAGATCATATTAGCAAAAATCTTATGATAGTTGATGCTTTGGCGAAGGGATTATCACTTAAGACATTTATTGAGCATGTTGAAAATATAGGCATTATTGTTATTATGGATTGTTAAGTGTCTTGTTTACTTTTGTTTTAGATTGTTGACACTTTGAGCTCATTTAAGATATGTTTTCGATTAGTTGTTTTCTACATTTTCATGCATGTTTGTATTAGAGTAATGTAAATAGGTACCGTCTTAAATAAAGACATTATGCTGTACCATTATGTGCTTCTAATTATGTTAATATTAAGGAGAAGTCTAATTTGTGGTACATGGAAGGCATTATGTCAATTAAGTGATGTAAAACCATCATGAATCTTATTAGTACCTATTCTTAATTATGAAATATGATGTGCCCAATGTATGATACGATTTATTCATCTCAATGCACATTATGTATGTTTAATTAATTTATTTATTCACCCATGATGTTAAGTAATGTTACATGAGCCAAGTGTGAGAATGTAAGATTTACTATCTCGTGTGAGAGACATGTGTCTTATTATGGACCAATAAATAAATAATTAATTTTTACGAACTAAGTTGGGCTTAAGTGAAAATTAATTTTTATGAACTAAGTTGGGCTTAAGTGGAACAATTTCTAAAGACAACTATTATTTGATGGGAGTAGTGAATAGAAAGGGGTTAATACTCACTAACGTGCAATAAGTTTGTCACCTTCCTAACATTAGAGTATTCTCTAAAACCTAGCCATCATCACGAAAGATAAAGAGATCAAAAAGAAGAGTTAAAGGAAGCAAAATCTTGTTTCCTCTCAAAGAAATCAAAGTGCGTCGAAGAGAGTATCACTATGGAGAGAGGTACAAATTGTTTATCTATTAACTGAGAATCATTGATTTCAAAATCCTGTTTGATTTTCTATTGTTTTAATCCTTAGAAAACACATTTTAAACTTACAGAGGACACCCATGGTACTTAGAATAAACTTATTTATAAGGAATAAGAAATATAACTATATAAGATAGGACATGTATGCGCATAAGTAAATCAGAGCGCTTTGTTTCTAAGTGAAGCCATTTTCAATCCTACCCAATATGAGACTTCACCTCATACTTGTACTAATCTCCCTCTCAAGTGTGAGTCTCTTCAACATGGGAGTCTTTCCCTCGAGTGGAAGCCATTTTCAATCCACGAGTATCCAATGGTGGCCCGTAGAGCTTAACCATGACTACCCCGACTCGTTTAGTTATTGCCGCCAACATGCTCTAGTACCTTGCACTTCTGTAATGCTTGTAGGACCCGTTGTCTGGTCTTCATGCATGGACTTACCCGCCAAGAAGACTTTAAATACAAGGGATCCTCATGTTCATGGATCCATCGTCAATCCACCTTACTCGTTTGAGCCAGTCACTAAGTGGAACCATTGACTATTATACCAATTGTATGGAAAATATGAACGGGTAAACACTTAAGGGATTTTCACCAATGCGTCATTGAGCAAACCACATAAGTGAACTTGATACTACATCTTAACCCAAAATCCTAGAGCATCTCCAATAGAAGATCAAGTTCGTGATCTTAGCCAACTTTTTTGTGAACCCTGCAATGCCACATCACATTAGAGATCTCTCCAATTTTTTGCTCCAATAAAAGGTCAAGTTTACTAATCTTAAATCACTTTTTGTAGGTCCCACAATGGACCCACCTTCTAATATTTATTCACAATTTACTTTAAAATAATTAAAACTAATTAATTATATATTTTAATTACGAAAAATATTACACAAAATAATAACGGCTAGTTTTTATAATGGCTAGTTTTTATAATGGCTAGTTTTTTGTAACAATTTTTTAACAGCTAGTTTTTAACGGTTACTTAAAAGTTACAACATAATCACAGATAACTTAAGACATAAACGCTAACTACTAAATTTCTTTAAAATATAATTACAAGTGATTTGGTGTTTCTTACGTTGATCTTCATTCATGTTAAATGTGTCTTTCATAAGAATATCGTGCATCTTCACGCACTATCAGACTCCACTACCTCTGCTGATGTTTTTGGACAACATTTTTTTCCTTCATTTATTTTTCAATGACAGACAAGTCCACAACCAATGTAGAAAAAGAGGTTCCTTTCACTTTGACCTTCCTTTTGGCCGGCTTTTGTCCCAGTGGGCGAGCGAGTGATGTAGGAGTGTCACTTTCAAAAACATCAATCAGTGTCTCTGGATTAGATGACGAAGAGTAGTTCCAATTTTCATTCAACTTTGTTATTTTGGAAGGAACTTCATTGCATTGTTCTAACCATCTAGGACGATCTTTTAACACTCACCATGCATACTCCAAAGCGAAATCCTTTTTTTGGTCTTCCTTCCAAATAGCATATGCATTAACCATCACATCGTTTTTTATGTAACCGTTTTTCTTCAAAGCAACATATTGCTTGTAACGACCGTTAAATTTTGAATGGAATTGTGAATTTTTTGCCATCGAGATCTCAGTTGATTGCAGGATCTCTCACTTAGATTGCCATGAAAAGTGTTGGAATTTTCTACTATTCTTTTCCTAAAAGCCTCTAATTTTTTACCATCATCGACGATTGAATTAAGTGGGACATTAAGCCATGAACTAATGAGAAGTTTATCCTTTTCAGTTGAACAGAATAGTCATGTGCCCTTTTTATTTTTTGTAGAACTCTCTCATTCATCCTTCCTGTAGCCCAATTTGGGTAGAAAATTGTGGAAGCTGTGTACCAACTTCCTCAATTGAAGGACTTTGTGCATGACTAGAACTATTGGGAGGTATTCAAAAATTGGTGAAGGTGTTTGTGGAATTGAAGAAAAGGTTTGTGGACTTTGAGAATTTTCAATAGAAGGAGATTGGTTATAAGTTACTGGTGGTGGTGGTAGCGGCCAGTAGGGAATGAAATAAGGAGAAAATTAAGAATTTTTGTTGATTGATGGTGGTCATGACAAGAAAGGAATTGAGGGAGAAGGATGTTGCGAATTTTCATTTGAATGACAAATTTGGTAATTTTGCAACAAATTGATATAAGTTTACCAATTAAATTGATTTGAATCCATTACGTAAGTAAGAAAGAGAATGAGAATGAAATTTGGTGTGAAAAAAATGGTGACCAATGACTGCCTTTATAGGAAAAAAATGGTGAAAATTGCAAAAGTCCATTTGCAACCAACCTTTTTGAGTCATAGGCAATAATCCTTTTGCATATCCAACAGTCTTTTTTTTTTCATCTGTCAACTCCCCCTCCCCTCTTCTCTCCTCCCTCCGCACCCCCACCCCCACCATTTTTTCCCTTAGATATGTAATTTTTGTTTTTTTCCTTGTTGAATCTGTTCCTAGTGGAGATCAATGCTCTTAATCCAGTAATAGATCTTGCATAGAAGATCATGGTGTAAGAATACTTATTGGAAATGCTATTAAGGCTCATTTTTATGGGTTTTATCCTCATTTATATGATGCTCAACCTTTTCTCATTTCTACCCAATGTGGGACTTCACTTTACATTTGTACTCCAACAATCTCCCCCTCAAGTGTGAGTCTTTTACACATAATAGTCTTGTATGGTGCTCAACCTTTTCATATGGTAGACCTTAAGACTCAGGTTTACAGGTCTTATCCTTATTTATATGGTGCTCAACCTTATCATTCATACCCGATGTGAGACTTCACCTCACACTTGTACTCCAACAATCTCTCCCTCAAATGTGAGTCTTTTCCACATGATAGTCTTAATCGTGGCTGCCCAGACTCGTCTAGCCATTGCTGTCAAATGTTCTAGTACCTTGCACCCCTGCAACACGGATGGGTTCCATGCATGGACTAAGTAGCCAAGAATACTTTCAAAGAAGCGATCTTCATGTCCATGGATCAACTGCCACCATTCACTTGTTTGAGTTGATCACCAAATCAAACCATCGAGGATCTAATACTAATTGTGTTGAACAATCAAGGGGGTAAACACCGACAAGATTTTCACCAATGGACCATTGAGCAAACCATATAACTATATAAGTGAAATTGACACCACATTTTAACCAAACATCTTAAGACTTTTTATGGGTCTTATCCTCACTTATATGGTGTTCAACTTTCTCTTTTCTACATGATGTGAGACTTCACCTTACACTTGTATTTCAACATATCGAGTTGAAATTTTGTTTAGAGAAGGGGATGGTTTGAGTTAGTGGAAAGAATGATGAGCATTATTGATAACTTGGTGGTGGTAAATGGAATTAAGGATGAGTGTAGATGGAAGATGGAAAACTAAAAAAGGTTACAAATGATGTTGACAGTCATAAATAATGTGGAAAAGGCCAACTTGTGTAGGTTACTTGTGAAAATTAAGGATTCCTTCAAAAGTGAAATGTTTTTCATGGCGAGTATTGTTGTCCAGTTTAGAGGCGTAGAAGCGAAGTTCTCTTTAATGGTAAGAATCTGGATGAAGCAAAGGTACTGGAGAACATTAAACTCAATGCTTGGTCCTAGTTGAGAGTTAATGAAAATGGTTTCTCTGCAACATTTTATGAATGGTTATCTCATCCTTTGATATGTTTGTCCTGATATTCATGGTTCTGATAAATATTTTGGTTCAAAAGAATGAAATCTCAATCAAAAGGTCACATGGATCGTGATACTTATGTTAGTTAAATGCAAGGAAACAGTTTTTTTTGGAGGGGGCACAACAGTGGATTCAAGTTTTTGCTTGTCATTGGTTTGGTTAAAAGAACAAATTCTGGTTGGCATGAAGGATTTGGGGGTTACAACATTAATTCAGCTTTCATCTTAGCGATGCCTTCTACTATGTTAATGTGGAGTTTATCTTTCTATATTTTTTGGAATGGGGGATCAGATTTACTTAAATGATGTTTCAGTTTGGTTTATAGGCTTGTTAGTATAAATGAATCTTCCAGTATGCAGTTTACAGCTGTATATATAAGATTCAATGTTTAGGTTTTGTATCTTCATGTGGATCTTTTAGGTGGGTTTAAAGTATGTTGGGCTTGCTTTCTCTACTCTACAGTATAGAAATGCTTTTGATGACAATATCTTGAGTGAAGCTTCATACACCATTCAAATTTCTTTTACACCATTAGTGTAATAGTGCATTTTCCATCTAAACACCTCCTAATCACCAATAAACATGATTAGAACCTTGTGTGAACCAAATTCCAGCCTGAGATTTGAGAGAAAACTAGGGGTGTTCGCGGGTACGGGTCACCCGTGAACCCGAACCGATCCGAACAGTTTGGGTTAGGTCATTTATATATTTGGGTCAAAATCGAACCGAACCGATCAAAACCGTTCATGTACGGGTTGGGTCACAGGTTTAGATTTACAGATCCGTTGATCCGATGACCCGATCCGTGAACCCGTAATAATAATATAAATTTTATTATTTATATATATATATATTAAAAATTAAAAAAATAATTTGACAATAAAAAAAGATATGATATTGTAAATGTTTAAGATTGCATTCAAAAATAAGATAGGATATTTTTTAATATTGCATTAAAAAAAAGGATAGAATATTTTTAAGATTGCATTGC
>PYAF01006227.1:59218-70356 GCA_007407185.1 Glycine tomentella | reverse complement strand
TTGGATCAATTATTTATTTTAACCATACCATTATTTTTTTAAAATATTAAATAAATGATAATATATATAATATGTATAATAAAAATTAATTAAAAATATCAAATATTTCATTTATATGTCATTATATAATTATATTTATGTATCTTAACTCAAATAGTTAATAAAAAATGACCTTTAATTAAATATATTTTTATAAATAGGTATAAGTTATATGATAATTTTATAAATATATAAGAAATAAAATTATAAATATGAATGATATTATCAAGTTATGAATAAAAATATATACATATTTACAAGTTCAGTTTTGATCAGTTTTTAAAATTAAATCTGAAATAAGATTCAATCTAATAAAAAAAATTGTTTTTAAAATTTTTAATCCATTCAATTTTTAGTTTATTTGGTTTTCAATTATCATTAGATTTGATCGATTCATAAAACCCCTATTGGAAAGGGACCTAGGCACCTAGCAAAAGAGATCACTTTCTTCACTATTTCGAAAACCACTTCCTAACCTTATCATACCTATTACAAAGCTATTAATCATAAAAACTAGACAACACAGTAATTATAATTAGTGATTAAAATAATTACACTAGGTAACACATTAGAATTAGCCTAATGAAAGAGATTGGGATAGTACGTATGAAATTACAATAGATTCTAACTTAAGTAATACCATCATAAAAATTTACAAACAAAATAAACTTCCATTAGGGTTCATATCAAGTTAGTCTTATTCTTCCAAAATTTCTAGTAACTTAGACATCAAAATGTCTCCACATCGAAAAATTATTAGGTGGTATAAGATTATTATGTCATTCATATTTCTAACTAATGATCATGTGACACGTTAATTATTTAAATTGATTAAAGAAGATTTAAATTTCATAAGATTCATTAAATTGTTATTAATTTTTATTAGGTTATTAGTGAATATATCTTTGATTATACCTGTAATACTATTGATCAAAATCATAAATAATATGGTGATCATAGACCGCATAATAATTTCTTTCATAAGACAACCCCGTCCAAGTGTCTAACCAGAAAGAACCACCATCTCCAATCTATGCAATTTGAGGTATCCTAGTAGCAACCAGCAAATCAGGGACACAACACACAAGTCAATCTTTTCACGAACCATATTGTATATTAATTTTGTCACCCAAGGTCTTGTTGGGCATGCGACAAAATTAGAATATTGTAATATAAAACAGTGCGAGGCCACCCGGGGACACGAAAATGACTCCTAGGCATATCACGTCACAATTCAATAACTACACAACAAACTGTTGTTAATTAGTGAGCCTAAACGGATGAAAGTGACATGGGAGTAAATATATCGATAGATGTTTTTATAAATATACACAGATTCCACTTTTGATAATTTGATTTCACTGTTAGTTTATTTTCAAATCCTAATGTTTTACTTAATCAAAATCAAAATGAATCATAAAAATATCAAAATTTCAATTGCTTTCAAATATTGTGTCTAAACAAGTTATTTTATCATAAATCATTTTAAATTTCCTAAAAAAGAATGAATTCTCGTGATGAATTGCTCCATCCAAAAACACTAAGAGTGTGTTTGGATAGAGCATTTTAAAATTATAGGGAATTTGAAATTCAAGAAAATTAAAATACATCAATTAAAATTCTTGAATTTTTAAAATTCCTTGTTTGAATAAATCAATTTAAATTTTTTTAATTTGAAATTTCTTGTTTTATAAAATAATTTAAATTTTTAATATTTTGAATTCTTTGTTTGAATTAAATAATTTCAATTTATTATATTTCATTTTTTGGTCCAATTATATTTTAGAAATATAAATGTCATATAAAAAAATAGTTATTTTATAATAATTGTTGTAAAAATTTATATATACTTTTATCCAATTATATTTTAAAAAAACAACTTCAAAAAACCTAGTTTGTTTCTGAACTCCCTATGCTCTCTCTCTCTCTCTCTCTCAACCCCACGGCGGCTCTGCTTTCCAACGATGAAGAAGACTGAAGACTCTCTCATCTCTGCCTTTTCCACCGTCGAATCTCTCTCCGACCACGACCACCCTCCTCACTCCCCCTCGCAGCCCCAATCCCCAACCTATTGTTCCTCTCCAACATGGAAAACTCGTCTTTCTCTCGTCGAAGCTCTCTCCGACCATAACCACGTCTCCTTCGCTGCCATACTCTGCAGCCCCAAGGTCACCGCCACCATCGAAGGCTTCGAAGCTCCCTTCGCTCCCTTAACTCCTCCACCGCCTCCGCCCGATATCCACAAACACTCGTTCTTCTCCCACACCGCACTCCTTCCTCCGATCTTGTCTCACCTCAGTTTCCACGAGCTCGTGATGGCCGCGCCGTCGCTCTCCGATGCCGCTACCACCGATTCTATTGCCCGGATCGATCCTTCCACCTCCCTCCGACGCCTCTCTCTGCACATACTTCTCGTGCTCTGATAACAGTAAAAGGTAAGAGATCAAGAGAGGATTTAGAATTCCTTCATTTTTCAAAGAATTTAAAATTCTAAGTGTATAGTTAAAAAAATTCCATTTCAAAATGCTGAAATTTTAAATTTTGTCTAAATGCACATCCAAATAGATTATTTAGGAGATACGCATTTTAAATCTTCTAGATAATTACTTTTTCCATTTTAATTCCCTCATCCAAACAAATTGTAAGAGTATGTTTGGATAAGACAATTTAAAATTCTAAGAATTTCAACTGCTTTAATTAAAATTCTGAGTTTGGATAAAAAAATTAATTTTTTTTATTTTCAAAATTGTGTTTGGATAAAGAAATTGAATTTCTTCATTTTCAAAATTTGTATATGATAAATAATTGTATAAGTACATTTTTATTACAAAATTATATATAAAAAAAACTTCACTCACATAAGATAATTGAAATTTTGGTGATTATTAATAAGCTCAGTGACTCGAATCAAAAATAGCAGAAAGGATCAAGAAGATAATAATAAAAATAATAATAATAAATAAAAATGAATTTCGTCAAGTAAAGAAATTAAAAAAAATGATACAACATCATTAGGTATGATAGTAGGGTAAAAAGAAAAAAAAAAGTAGTAGCAACAACTTCAACTAATGTATGTAACAACTTATGAAGGAACTCAATCCAAAGCATTGGGACTAGCATAGGCCTTCAAAACGGGACTTCAAATCCAATGCACCAGAAACTTTCGTCCATTCCTACCGTTAAGATTAAATATTCTCCCTTCAACATCTTTCATAACAGAACTAATATAGCCACCACCACCCATTCCGTACAAGCCATAGCACAAATCTCCGATCTCGATGGACGCACTGGGGTCCTCGCTGGTGTACCACGCATTCATGAGCGGATTTGACGAGAGCTCCGCCAACTCGTGTCCGATCATGCTCACCATGTCGTCCACCTCGACGTCGTTGTTCGGCTAAGTGAGGTGGCAAGGCCGCCATCGCCCATGTACTCGAGGACGGTGAAGGGATAAACGCAAACCTCAAGACACTGTTTTTTGGAGTTCCCCACCCACGCATAAGGGAGCGTTAGCCCACCTTCGACGGGAAGGTGAAGTAGTGGAAGCCACAGACGGCGTGACAAAAGTCTTCCATGGTGACGTTTTCAATGATGAGGATAAGGTAGATCCCGTTGCAATGGTCGATAGGGAAGGGCTTGACCAGGACGACAATAACGATGACCTCCTGTACGAAGAGGCGCGTGAAGTGGGTGTCGTGGAAGTAGCAGAGATTGGAGTACTCGCCAATGATGGAGACGAAACAGAAAGTGGTGCGGTGGACGCTTCTATAGAAGAAGAAAATTTCAATTTCTCACTTTTTAAAAAGAAATTAAAATTCTACATTTTTAGTTGTTTAAAATTCCGTTTTAGAATTCCAAAAATTTAATTCTTCATATACAAACATTCAAACAATGAATTTTAGATTTTAAAATTTATGATAAATTACTTTCATTGATTAAAATTCTCTATTCAAACATAGTCTAAGGAATTAAAGTGAATTTTTTAAAACTTAATATACCAAATTAAAACCTAAAATATAGACAAAAGAACAAAATTCTAATATACCTATAACATGAATAATCTAATAAGTAATCATATCCGGGAGGCGTCATCCTTTAAATGCATAGTCACGATACGATAAAGAACACTATCATCTCTGAGAAACTTTTTTTTTTTCACTTTTTTGGGTACATCATCTTCATCTCGAGAATATAATAATAACAATGGTCTCTCTACTTTTTATGCCCTTAGTCAGCCTTACATTTAAATACTACAAGCATCATTTTCTAATAGCAAAATCACACACACAAGCACGTAATCATTAATACTACACAATCATTATTATTGCATAAAGAAGTGAAAGCAATAGTTACATCCATAAGCTGTTCTCTATCCTCTATAGACATGATACCTCAAGTTAAAAGAACAAGAAAGAAAATGATATATACAGTACACATTCCATAATTTGAACCACGTATCCTAAGGCAAAAACACCACATAAGGAGGTACAAATGATACCTACACCTGGCATAGGCTTCAAAATAATACTTTTATTTTAACTACATATTTAGCGAGAGGACTATGATAAGGTTTATTTACATACTAAAAAACCATACAACAAACAAGGTAAAAGAAGAACGGCTAAATTCTAGTAGCTACCAGAAGTGGTTGCCATTTACAAGTTGCCTAGGCACAAATTTCGAGACACTCGAACGTTTGACTTTACATGATTTAGCTGCTTTCACATGTCTCCATTGTCAAACTTTGGCAGCGTCTTTTCCTCAAGCTCACCTGAAAAGGAAAGGTTATAATTAGCATTGCATTGGTCATCAATATGGTTGCATTATGAACACAATACAAATAAAAGTACTGTGTTCTCAGCTAGACAACAATGACATACAAGAAATGTACCAAGAATTGAAGAATCTGATGTTAAAACTAGCACCAACCATAATATGTTTATGGATAAGAAATGATGATATACAACAAAACATCATTGCAAACAAAATATTCCAATTGGGGAGTAAGCACAGCTTTTGAGTTGGACCTTCACGAGTCATGACTATGATTTTTGGTGTTGAGGGGTGATTTGTGAAGGAGAGAACTGGAAGTGGAAGAGCATTGTGCTTGGTAAGAATTGCAGATACACTTGACGACAAACAGAATTTTAAGAAAGTTGTTAAGACATAAAGCTACGCAATTGAGAAGTGCAAGGGCGACTACTCCACTGAAAACAAATTGAATCAACAACTTTCTAATAATCTCTCATGAACCCATCTTGATAATGTTCCTAGGTAATTGGAATTTGGAAAGATTCTCAGACATCACATCGATTATGTGGTGTGGTTTAAAACTACATGAAGATAAATTTAATACAACATTGACAATACACAGGAAAACCAAAGTTCTTTTGATTACCATAATTAAGTATTTTTTTTTATAAATTCGTTAAACTCCTCAAGCTTACATTGAATTTACTCAACAATCATGATGCCCTTCATCATCAAATACGAGAATTTGAGCTTTAACCTATAAAGCTCCACAATCCAAATAAGATCTACCACAACAAATGACAATTGCCTACCTTGTTCTGTCCATATTCCGAACTTATATTTGCAGAGTCATGTCAAATTCAAGTCAATTTTTGTCATTTGTCTCATATGACTGAAGCATAATGAACCATTATATGCTAGAAAGAATGACAAACACAATAACTAAAGAACTGTTTCACACACATTCTTCTAAAGACTGATTTGGTCTAGTTAAAAATTCAAGCAGTGGTACATAACAAGTTATATACCTTAGATGAGGAAGGGGGCAAGGAAGCCCCACGCACAGGGTTTCTTGTCTGTTTAATCCTTTGGAGATGGTTTGCTATCTCCTCCAGAAGCTTCAGCTGGCCCTTTTCACTTTCTCCGTTCTCTGCAAAGAAAGACAATTTTTCCTTTTCATGTTTTACCATCCTCAACCTTTCCCCGAGAATTTCAATCTCATTGCCAATCTTTAACTTTTCATTTTCAACTGCACTTGAAGAATCCCTTCCAGAATCTAAAGACAAAGTTTTGCGTCTTGTGTGTGAGAACATGGATAACTGAATGGTGGGGCCATCAACACTATTACCATTTTCTGGCTTATCTGTCCTTTGACGATTACTTAATACATCACTGCTCTGTACTGTTTCACTTCCAAATTCAAGATATCTATTTTTGAGTTCATTTGTAACAGTACTCAATGAAGAGCTACCTAACTTTTCATTTTCCTCTTCCCTTAGTTTTATGTTGTCATTAATGACATGGACATCAAAAACATCCAGATCAGTATCATAAAAGGAGCTATGCAGGTTGTCATGCACTTGATCCTTACGTTCTGTGTTTTTGTCCAGCTCTAGTTCGTCTTTCGCATTGATGCAAGTCTGAGCAACCATATAATTAGAAGAAATATCTTTTATTTCATCTTTCTTAACAAATGATATGGTGCTTTGATTTTCATTTGTTCCAACCGAAATTGGAGGTCTTTGTCCCCATTGATCACGTTGCACCTTTGCCTTGCCATATGATTGGTTACTTCCTTTCGAGTCCATCTGCCCGTAAGCTTCAAGTTCCTTTTCCAAAAAATGGTTCTCCCTTTCCCTTCTTATAAGGATCTCTTGCAGAATAACCATCTCTTCTTCATCATAGGCAACTCTTTCTTCTATCATCCTCAGGTATTGCCTCATTTCCAATTCCATTGACGCCTTCTCCTCCTGCAGGCGTGATATCATAGCCATGGTTTCATCAGCAGCGGTAGCAGCTGCAGCTCTCTCCTTCTCTAGCTCAAGGTAAAGAGCAGCATAGGCAGCTTTCTCTTCTTCAAGTGCATTTTCTAACATCTTGATATGATCCTGTCCATTACCAACAATTTGGACATGGTCACACGCACTATTTATGTAGTGTTCCAATGACAATAAACATTTGTCCTGTCCTTGACTATCAACCATTGATCCACTAAATTCATAACTATGACAGGTCTTTTCATCCAAATCACGGCCAGCTTGATCAACTTTGGCATCTAAATAGAAGGATAGCGAAATACAGCAAGTCAAAAACCATAGTATGTATACAACAATTAAAATTTAAATATATATATATATATATATATATATATATATATAAAATAGGTGTTCAACAAGAATATAATTCAACTTGTTACCCTTTACAAATCCTAGGAATATCATTCATCATTATAATCACAAGATGTGACTTGGTAGGTTGCAAAGAATCATAAATACACTAACATATGGGAGCTAGTATAGCATACATTAGAAGACTACAAATTCACATTAACAACATGTAACTTAAACAGTTTAACTTAAACCATCAAATGAACAATAATCATGTGGGAAATTTCTCACTTACCATCTACACTAACTCCTATCCCTGAGGTGGGACTTACGCCTGCATTGGTTTTATCTCTAATTATACTGCCATCACAAGGCGAGCAAGGAGTGAGGACAACATCAGATTGCAGATTTTCAGAAGGAACAGCCGAAGAGACTATCGTACAATCATAACTAGCCCTCCTCCGGCGCCGAACTCCAGACCTTCGTTTCATACTCATGACCCTCTTCCCCTTAGCATCATACAGGTTTTCCCTATCAACAAAGGGAAGCAAACGCGGTGCTGAACATGAACTGCAAGATGCCTCATCTTCCAACTCAACAACCCTATTATCATGTGTTCTCTCAGCAGCCACTCTATCATTAACACCGCATGAATGATCCTTAACCCGAACCAGATCAAAAGGGAACCTCTTAACCGCCATAACTTGAATGGAACATATCTTCCTTGAAGGCCATTGGAACAACAATCTATGCACACAGAAACGGCTACTCCTAAACCCAAAACTCCCCTTGCAGGGACAAGGCAAACAAAGTCCAAAAAACCTAAACCATTTGGACACAAAGAAAGCAAAAGCTGATCCACACAACAAGAAATAAGCTAAAACAAGGTCAATAAAGGCACCAATAAGTCCTCCCAACGTCCAAGAGTGAGTCTCCTGTGAAGCCATCTGCCTCTGAAGTGCTCGGAAAGAAAGACCATCACATAAAACATAACATAACACACAACACCCACCAAACAAAATCCGAAATTTTCACCGACCCTTATCCCAAAATCCTAAATTTAAAGCATCCATGAGACAATAAAGGTGTGTTGACAAAAAGGGTTCAGATCAAAGCAGGTGGTAGAACAACCTGAAGAAAAAGGCAAACGCACACAAGAAACCCAAGATCATGGCTTGGAGAAACCAGCAACCCAAACCACAATTTTAGCTCAACCCTTTTGTTATTTTTCTTCTTCCTATTCTTAGAGAAAAATTGCTTAGAGAGTTGGGATTTGAAAAGTGTACTTTCAGGGATGGGATTTAAAAACAAAATATTAAAAGATAAAAGAAATGAAAAACCCAGAAAGGAATCAAGGAGAATAACAATGAATAG
This sequence comes from Glycine tomentella, assembly GCA_007407185.1. Classification (NCBI taxonomy): domain Eukaryota; kingdom Viridiplantae; phylum Streptophyta; class Magnoliopsida; order Fabales; family Fabaceae; genus Glycine; species Glycine tomentella. Next base: position 61,864 of record PYAF01006227.1, on the reverse strand, counting down.
TGATGATTGATCGAGGGAAGAATTATGAGATTGGCACGTTTTAAAGCTTCATAAAATAGTTTATTATTGCAACCACCAAAGTTGCATCCGATTTCTTCATTGTGTGTGGGACAAACTAGCAGGGAAAGTCTGAACGTGAACACAGGAAAGCAACGACGTCGTTTGCGAACACTTCCAAATTGTCACATGAATTTTATTTGTTATCGTTAAAATATGTTTTTTTTTTTATGTAGATATAAAAATATTTAAAATTTATCTCTAAAACATATTATATATTTTTTGTCTTGACAATATTAAAATATATTATTTTTATTTAGATATTGTTGATTTTTTATATCCATTATATATTAACTTATATAAAAAATATCACATTTTATATTGATTATAAATATAATTAATGTAAAAAATATCACATTCACATCAATTATACATATAATATATATAAAAAGAATTATCATCATATATTTTGATTTATCCTAACTTACATTTGAATAAAAAATGATACATTTTAATTCTACGAAGATAAAAATGTATTAATTTTTTTTATAGAGATAAATTTTAAATATTTTTATATTTATAAGATGAAAAATATATTTTTTTTGTTATTATTATATCGCTTAAGCTTGGCCCTCTGCTCTCAAGCACGTGCAATGCAGCTATGCCATGTGGATTTTTTTTTTTTTTATATTATTACCTTGAACTTGCGAAGTTTCGAGTATAGTTTCGAAACATGAAAATATCTTCTTTTTTTAAGTTAAGACTATGATAAATTAAGAAATGGAATTAGAGGCGGTTACAAAAGAGAGAATTTTTTACGAAATTTTTTTAATACAGACTAAATCCGCGTAAGAAAATGCAATCCTAATTAGAGGGTCCGCAATAATGTATCTACTATCTCGTCCTTCTAGTATGAACAAATGTTGAATTGTTTCTATATCCCAAGAGATACTTACAATCTTGAAGAATACCATCAAAGCACGTACATCTATCCACACTTCCTTCCTTCTAACCTAGAGAGAGTTCTTGACAATCAGTCTCACAAATGATGTTTTGGAGAGAGTTGTTGAGTTAGCTGAATATTCCATATTTAATCTTCACATTTTATTAGATTATTTTATCCTTTTATGTTCTCCAAATGACTCCATGCTCTCTTTCAAGCTCTCATATCTTATTAACTATATTAAAATTTTAAGAGATAAAAATTGTTAAAAGTAAATAAATTCAATATTTTCTAAAAGTATATAATAAGATTGTTAACTTCAAGAGTATGTATAATTCGTCTCAATCTATTAACTTGCCCTAACCCAATATTACTATTTTTTAATAGGTTTGTATTTTAGAAATTAAATCTGGTGTATTTTGCGAATGAGATCAAACTATGCTTCGAGACATCCCAACCAACAACTCAATCCGATTTCCTATATTTATTTAAAAAGTCAAGTTTTTTTTTTTTAACAATTAAGTATTATACATAAAAAATTAAGTATTAATAATAAAACTTTTAATAGATAAATTTTTTATATTTTTTTTGGTGGCAAGATAATATTTTATATAACATGATATTTTATATTGATAATAATATTTTATATTTTATTTTAAAACACATATAATAAATATAGCTTATTTAAAAAAATTCACTTCTTTTATTATACTATTTCAGTACTTGATGTTAAAATTGATGTATTACAATGATAAATTGAATTGACTTAGTCTTGTTTCATATATTATATATTTCTAATTGAGTAAGATTCGTTCAAAAATAAATATATCAAAACAATTTTATATTAGATGCAAACAAATATAAACTTAACTTGTTTCACACTTACTCCTAACTAAATTTTATAATAATCACTTTAAAAGTTATATATAAAATAATTTTTAATTAGTTGGTAGTGTAATTTTTTTAAGTTGATGGTATATGAAAATTAAATACTTAATTATAAAGTATTTAATTTAAACAATAAAACTTTACTTGATAATATATATTTATATCTATATTATTTATTTACAATATAAACAATAATATATTTCTCTTTTGTATTTTTATTCTTTAATTTAGTTATTTATAAATGTTAAAAATTGTATATTGTGTTAATAAATGAGTTGACATAATTTTGTTTACTATATTGTTAAGTTTTAATTACATTAAAATTAAAATTGAATAAATAATGTCATTAAAATTTTGAGTCATATAAGCACAAAGGCTCGTCTCATATCGCTCTACGTTCAGAATGAAAAGTTGGATTTGAAGTTTGAATAACAACGAAAAGAAAAAGGCACAAATATGAAATGATGACAAAAGTAAATTACGTACGCCGCAATGCCAATGTCTTCAGTTGCAGAACGCTGATGGATAGACATTATCATCTCGATTATTTCTAACTTTTAAATTAAAAATAAAATTGGGAGTGTTATGGATCTTTTATATTGGGCCAAGATAAAGAGGTCCACGACCATTAAGGGAGTTAATTATGGAAAGATTAAACGAGATTGAAGAACCAAATATTTGCAGAATCAGAAGAGGATACAGAAGGTTATTCTCCACCATATCCATTCAAGATCGTGATCAAGAATAGGAGTAATTTCCTTATTTCACCACAGGTCAGTGAGTATAAGTAGCCATATACACCAAAGGTGAAAGGTACA
>PYAF01006227.1:39472-50718 GCA_007407185.1 Glycine tomentella | reverse complement strand
CCATATCAGATAGCCAATGGGTGAGCCCTGTTCAAGTGGTGCCGAAAAAGGGTGGTATGACAGTCATAAAGAATGATAAAGATGAGCTGATTCCTACACGTACTGTCACTGGATGGCGAATGTGCATTGACTATAGGAAACTCAACAACGCCACCCGGAAGGATCATTTTCCTTTACCTTTCATGGACCAAATGCTAGAGAGGCTAGCAGGTATGAAATTTTATTGTTTTCTCGATGGTTATTCTGGATATAACCAAATCTGTGTTGATCCACAAGACCAAGAGAAAACTGTATTTACTTGCCCTTTCGGTATTTTTGCATATAGGAAGATGCCATTTGGTTATGTAATGCGCTCGCTACTTTCCAACGATGCATGTTTTGCAAATTTTCTGATTTAGTTGAGAAAAGCATCGAAATATTCATGGATGATTTCTCAGTTTTTGGTACTTCTTTTGATACATGTCTGTCTAACCTTGATACTGTTTTGAAACATTGTATTGAAACTAATCTTGTGCTTAATTGGGAAAAGTGTCACTTTATGGTGACTGAAGGTATTGTATTAGGACACAAGATTTCTATGCAGGGTATTGAGGTAGACAAGGCTAAAGTGGACGTCATAGAAAAATTGCCTCCACCAAACAACGTCAAAGCCGTTCGAAGCTTTCTGGGACATGCAGGATTTTACCGACGGTTTATTCAGGATTTTTCAAAAATTGTTAAGCCACTTAGCAATCTTTTGAATAAAGATGTCCCATTTCATTTTGATGATTTATGTTTACATGCTTTTGAAACTTTGAAACAAAAACTAGTTTTCGCACCAGTAATCACTGCACCAGATTGGAATTTTGATTTTGAAATCATGTGTGATGCAAGTGATTACGCGGTGGGAGCAGTTTTGGGTCAAAGGAAGAATAAAGTTTTCCATGTTATACACTATGCAAGTAAGGTCTTAAATGATGCACAAATTAATTATGCCACTACTAAAAAAGAATTACTTGCCATAGTGTATGCCTTGGAAAAATTTAGATCATATCTCATTGGATCAAAGGTGGTGATTTACACCGATCATGCCGCAATCAAATATTTGTTGGTTAAAACTGATTCTAAACCTCGTCTTATCCAATGGATTCTATTGTTACAGGAATTTGATTTAGAGATCAAAGATAAGAAAGGGTGTGAGAATTACGTGGCTGATCATCTATCTAGACTCACCAATGAAGCCACCCCAGATCCAGAAATACAAGAAGAATTCCCTGATGAGAAACTCCTTCATATCTCTGAAAGGCCATGGTTTGCAGAAATGGCTAATTTTAAGGCAGTTGGTGCAATCCCTGAAGATTATTCTTGGCACCAAAAGAGGAAGTTTCTCAGTGTGCTAAGTATTTTGTATGGGACGATCCTTACCTCTTCAAGATTGGTGCAGATAACCTCTTGAGAAGATGTGTGACCCAAGAAGAGGCAAGGAACATCCTGTGGCATTGTCACAACTCACCTCATAGAGGGCATTATAATGGAGAAAGAACTACGGCAAAGATTTTGCAAGCAGGTTTTTATTGGCCTACAATGTTTAAAGATGCCCATGAATACATGTAGAGATGTGATAACTGCCAAAGGACCGGAGGAATCTCTAAGAGAAATGAAATGTCTCTACAAAATATCTTAGAAGTTGAAGCATTTGACTGTTGGGGAATTGATTTCATTGGTCCATTTCCATCTTCATACTCCAATGAATATATCTTGTTAGTAGTGGACTATGTGACCAAGTGGGTTGAAGCAGTAGCTGTACAAAAAGCCGATTCAAAAACAGTTCTCCGCTTCTTGAAGAGAAATATTTTTGCTAGATTTGGAACACCGCGTGTACTCATCAGTGATGGAAGATCATATTTCTGTAATGCTCAACTTCAAAAGGTCCTCCAGCATTATGGTGTTCGACATAAAGTAGCTTCTCCATATCACTCACATGGGCAAGCTGAAGTTTCCAACAGAGAAATCAAGAGAATTTTAGAGAAGACAGTTGCCCAGTCACGCAAGGATTGGTCTCAGAAACTTGATGAAGCTCTTTGGGCGTACCAGACTGCTTTCAAAACACCCGCTGGGCTCACTCCGTTTCAGCTAGTTTATGGCAAATCTTGCCATTTACCAGTGGAATTGGAACACAAAGCTTTTTGGGCTTTAAAATTCTTTAATTTTGATACTAACCTTGCAGGTGAACAAAGGAAGCTACAGCTGCATCAACTGGAAGAAATGAGGCTCTCAGCTTATGCGAATTCAAAGCTTTACAAAGAGAAAGTCAAATTTTATCATGATAAAAAGCTTATGAAAAGAAATTTTCATCCTGGACACAATGTTTTGTTATTTAACTTTCGATTGAGATTGTTTCCAGGAAAGCTGAAGTCCAAGTGGTCCGGACCTTTCATTATAAAAAAAGTCAAGCCACATGGAGCTGTGATACTAGAAGACCCAAGTACAAAGAGAACATGGACTGTAAATGGAAGCAGACTCAAGCCGTATCTAGGTGGTGAATTTGAAAGGCTCATCATTGTGATACAACTTCAAGATAGTTGAGCTGCAACGCGTCCAACTAATACGACGTAAAAGAAGCGCTTCTAGGAGGCAACCTAGTTAGGTATGTTTACAAAACTTTTCTTATGTTTTTTTAATATATAAATATTTATATATATATATATATATATCTAAAATAGTGAATATAGGTTACAATATAAATAAGTAGTAATTTTTAAATACTGTCTTAAAAAAAAAAATTTGGCCATTTAACTCGCCCAGGCGAGTGAAGCTAGACCAAATTAGCCGCCTGGGCGAGCCCATTCGTGCAGACCACAACACAGCCAGGTACAAACTTTAACTTTAGTGATTTTTTTTGCTTTCATCTTTTCACCATTTACCTGGGCTGTCCATTTCCCTTTCCTTTCTCCATCAAACTCGCCCAAGCTGCTGTGCACCTTCAATCTCATTCTATTTCTTGCTTTTTGGATTCCAAGTAAGTACCTCTTTTTGCATATATTCAATTTCTAAGTGTTATTCCTCTTTTATAGACTAGTATAATAGTATGGAGTGATCTTTTTGCCTTCATGCTACTCAAAAACATAAACTAGGTTTTGCATATCATTCACATTGATTGTTATGTTTTGAGTACTTTTTTTTGTATATAATTGAATTGGTCACTTCTCCTCCTCCTTTCTTTGAAAATTTTGGTATAAGATATGTGCCAAACTAACCATATCAAGGTTCTAAATGTTATGCACACTAGGTGTTTGTTATTTTGCCATAATGAAATCAGCTTCTATAATGCATAGTTATGGTTCACAAAATTGGTCTTAAACACATTCAAATGTCACTTTGATCGTAATTTAGGCCACAACACTTGATGAAACCATCAATATGTGCATTTGGTATGAAATACATAGCCTTTTATTTTGATATAATGAAACACTAAAATTGCCTAAGCTATGGTTTGTGGAATTTTAGCACTTAGTTTTGTGTCTTAAACATGAGTGAATTGTGCATAACATGAAGACAACATAAAGATTGAATTCCTTGATTTAACTTGTGCATTAGAAATGGAGGAATTTTGTGGAAAATTGATGTCACACTGGCTGCCATTTGTTTGTATTTGTCTTGCATCTTGCTTATTAAAAATGCTGAAATTATTTGTGAGTGAATATTTCAGATTTAATCCAATGGCCCCAGAGAAACTCCAGCATAAAAGAGCTAGGAATGAAGGGACTAGTGCACCTCCACCAGAGGACTTCATTTATGATGAGCAACGGTTTAGGAGCAAGGAACATCAACTCCGCTTCAAAGCCATACAAAATTGGTCCTTCCTCAAAGAACGAAGAGTTCAACTATTTAATGATGAATCCACAGAATTTGTAGATGAACTTGATCGAAGAAGATGGAGGCCACTAGCTACCCCTTTACAGAAATTTGATCCTGAGATTGTTCTGGAGTTCTATGCCAATACATGGCCAATAGAGGGAGCCCCTATTGACAAGAGATCATTTGTCTGAGGACAATGGATCCCCTACGACTCCGATGCCATCAACCAATTCTTAAGGAATCCCCTGGTCCTCCTGGAAGGCCACCTTTGTATTCCAGGGTGCGACTTTGTTCGCAGTATCACAGGTAATAGGGTAAGATTAATGAGAACTAACATGACCACACTTACCCAAATATGGATGACCTTTGTGCTAAGCAACATCATGCCCAGTGACCACAACTCCGATCTACCCATGATTAAGTGTCAACTAATTTATAGTATCTTGACACAGCTTAGCATAGATGTGGCTCAGATCATTTCAGATGCCATTCATCAGTTTGTTATCCTAGAGCCAACTAGGCATCCTCTTAACCCCGAGCGAGCTAACAGGGCTCTTGGATTCCCCGCTTTCATTACTGGTTTATGTCAGTTTTTTGGAATCCAAGTCCACCCCTCTAGGATTATCCGCCCTCCTATTAACCATGCTTTTATTGAAAAATATTGTTTAGCTAGACAGGTCGAGCAGCAACCCGCTCCTGAGCCCGCTTCCTTGGAGTCTATCTCTGCCCACATGCAGAGAATGGAGCTTCAAATGCACACCTACATGCAGCATATAGCGGACCAGCAAGCTGCTAACTTTAGAGGCCAGATGCAGCTAAACGAGAGTTTCTACAACTATACACTGCATCAGCACCGACAGGATCCGAGCCCATTCCCATGGCCTACTCCCGATCAGTTCAGAACACATGTGGCATGGCCTGGGGACAGGCCTATTTTTCAGGAAGAGGTGGGAGGCTCCATAGCCCAACATGACCCTGCAGCTGAAGAACCTGCAGCAGAAGGAGGAGAGGCGGCAGATGATTTGGAGCATGACATGGCAGCATATCTAACGGATCTCCAAAATTTGTGACATTCTTGTTAATTCATTTATTGCTTTCTTTATAATTTTTACATATTTGCATACTTTGGTTTATGCACTTGCACTTTCATGGGTACTTTTTACATACGGGTAGTATTATGTGTTATGTGAATTTCCGTAATTTTGTTACTCTTTTGTTAAATATCTTGCATATAGCCTATGTTGGAGCAGTGCACATTTAGGAAATATTTTGTTGATAGTGTCACAAGAAAAACATCTTTTTGAAAAAAATCACACTTTTTGGCATATAACATAACTTTGTAAAAGAAAAATAGTAACTTAGGACAAAAATTTTTGGGTAAAAATGGAAAAATTTTCTTGATATATTATGTTTTGAAAAGAATCAACTAAAAATTGTTTTGAAACTTCTTTTAAGAATCAGAACATAACAAAAATAAATTTTTTGTAGGAAATCTGGAGAAATGAAAAACAAAAATAAATGGTTTTTTTCAGAAAAATCAAATCAAGGTAAAAAAAAAAGTGTTTTTACATGGAAATTGATAAATAACTTCAGTAGGAAACAAATGATTTGGTTGAAAACATGAAAACAGACCTTAATCCCAAGTGAGTGTGTGCATCTAAACAGACATTATACATAGAGAGATCTCACTTATATAATCTATAGTAATTTTTGCATGAATTTCTAATTGTTATAAGCATATGATTCATGGATATGATTTAGGCCATCTTTCTTTTTTTAAAATATATTAATAGCCATTGGCCAAAAAACTATCCCAAATATCAAATGATTTATCCTTTGAAAACCCCTTTGAGCCTTAACAGTTGACATATTAGTGAAACCCTAATCTAGGATAGGAATTCCATACCTTACCTAAGGTTAGGAGAGCAAAAAAAGGGAATGATTTGTGATGGAAAATTTCTTTTGGATAGTTTATGTTATGAAAAGGATTTTAGCAGTGGTTATGTGCTATTATTGAAAAAGAAAAAGAAAGAAAAGAAATAAAAGAAAAGAAAAAGAAAAAGGAAATAAAATTCCTTGTGATGAGAAGAATGGGTGAAAAAGAAAAATAAAAATGAGAAAATAGATATCTTGGAAAAAGAGAAAAGGAATAGGAGGTAATGATCTAAATGTCTCTATTTCTATTTTTGCTTTCCTAGTCCTAAGGTCATTTGAATATCCAGAAAAACCAAGATTTCTTTTTAGCCAAGCCCAGCCATAAAAGACTTAATGATCTATGATGAATATGTATTATGATTTGATGGGAAATGAACTTCAAAATTTATCTATGATATATCAGTGATGGATATGAGATTAAAAACTTACCTGTGGGAGAAGTAAACACCTATTGAGAGGTTTTCCTCTGTTTGAAATCAGTCAAAATGTTTCCTCTGAGGTCTTTTTGAAATGAAGTGTAAATTTGACTCTAACCTCATTTGATTTCATGAAAATCCATCATTTTGTTTTCTCAAAGTATCAAGGTTAACTACTTTTTGAAAAATATGTTCTGATAAAAAATTAAGTTGATTCTTGACAAAACATGATATTCTTACCTTTGCTTGAGGACAAGCAAGATTCTAGGTTGAGGGGAGTTGATAAGTGCCACATTTTAGTAAAAATAGGATTCAAATATGGCACTTATCCGTTATTTTAATTGATTCATTCACAAGTTAACCCTAGAAAACTAGTTAATTAATGGTTATACTAAGCTAAGTTATGCTTTTATATTTTGAAGAGTTTACGTCCAATCGAATGTTTGAATTTTTCTAGGTTTTTAAAGTTACGGAAGAACCAAGCTTACGAAACTAGAAGCATGGAGTAAATTAAGCAAAGAAAGAGGTCTCAAACAACATTCCAGGCCCAACAAGCACCAAGGCCCAAAGAATCCTTCAGAGTTAAGTTTTTAACTCGCCCAGGCGGCCAGAGTATGCCTATTCCACTCGCCTGGGCGAGTGCAAGTTCCAAGAAAGCAGCCTTTAGCTCGCCCAGGCGCCTTTTTAGTGAAGGATTTGGTCGCCTGGGCGACCAGAGCAAGCAGCGGGCCGAAATCTATAAATAGGACGCATTTTGAAGGCTGAGAGATCATTCTTCACTACATTTCTCTCCCACTTAGCTGCTTGTCTTGTTTCTTGCTTATTTAAGTTCCTAAGTGAGTGTAGAACTTAGGGAAGTGAGGTAGAGTGAATTGTGTAAGGAGATTCTGCCGAAGAGAGGGTCGATGACGAGCTTAGTCGGTGATTCTCTCGAGGAGGTTCTGCCCATGTTTGCTTAAACTTCCTTAAGGATTGGACGTACTCTTCTTATCCCTATGCTTTTTTAATTATTTATGCATCATTCTATTTCTTATTGGTAATTTCATTCTACGCTTAATGCTTGATTCTACTTGATCACTTGGATCACGAACTTAAATTCCTAAGTGAGACTGGAAAGTAATCTTAGGTTTGAACTGAATTTAATTACTCGTTACGTTATGTTGCTAGGAATAGGGCTTAATGTTTCGATCGCATTAAACACGTGACTAGGATCTTAATGCTAGGGTATTTAATTAAATATGCGAGGAATCGATATTTAGGAAAATATCCTTAGGACCGTAATTGCGAGGAATCGAATTAAGGTTACTTAGACGTGTGCGGCAATAAGAATAGAACATGCGTAGGTAAAATCAATTAAAAAGGGATAAGTAAGACGAAATCCAATCCTACACTTCCTTGACTTGTACTCGTTTATTTATTTTCCGTAATCGTTTATTTGTTTTCCATAATATTTACTTTACGTAAACAAAACAACAAAATGAATCTACGTTTTTATCATCTGTATATAACCACTAAATTGGTAACAATTTAAATCAACCGACGTAAACTCAAATCCCTATGGAGACGAACTTTTACAAATTCGAAACTTACAACGATAGAACGGTATGCTTGCCGTGGTAAAAATCCTAACACACTGTCCAGGTACCATGACAGACGTTTGTGTCCTATTATCAAGGACATCTGCAACATGAATAACCTTTTTCTTAGGTACCCAAATCTTTTTGGGTCCTTTTGTGTTAGCCATGAAGGAATTGGGTGAGCCCTTCTTAGGACAATCCCTGCCTCTGGACGTCATGTGTCCAATTTTTCCACATAAATAACATATAATGGTTTCCTCATCATGAACATATACTTCCCATCATATCCATTTCGAAATTTTTCAAAAGAACAACTATAGTATCCTAATAGTTTGTTAAGATTATTTATTCCATTGACAAATTTGGATAATGTAACCTTTAAGGTTCTTATTTCCTTATAAAGTTTGACAACATCTTGAGGTTAACTCTTAAATTCTTGATTCTTGAAAAGCTCATCATTCAAGAATTTCACAAATTTCTTGTGTTCTTCACATTCCACCTAAAGATTATGTTTACTCATTTTGAGGTCTTCATAATCTCTGTGTACTTGTGCATATTCTCTCCAAAGACCATATCTTTTTTTTTTTTATGATTATGAAGTTCATTTAGCTCCTTCAGATCCTTTTGAGAATCTTTTAGTTTGTTTTCCAACTCCTAAAAGTTCTTAAGAAGGATAGCTTTTTTTGCCAACACTTATCTCAAGACATAACTTGGACTCTTTTTCTTTAAGAGATATGCAGGCTTCACATGTTTGAGTGGACTCGTCCAGTGAAATGTCTAGTTGATCCTGAAGGGTTTTATCAAGTTTTAAATGATCTTTGGAAATATTCATGAAATCTCTTTAAGATTTGAGAGAATATATGAGTTAGATAGAAGCTCATGATAAGATTTTCTAAGAGATTGAGGGTCATTGAAATTTATGTCATCTTCTTACTCTGATTCAGACTCCTTAGAGGTTGTATCTGGCATCAGATAAGGTGTTGTCTAGGTCCTCCAACATGCTCATAAGACCCTTCTTTTCTTTAGTCTTGAAGAATTTCTTCTTAACTTGACTTTTCTTCAGATTTGGACATTCAGACTTGAAATGTCCAGACTTTTTGCACTCATAGCAAACTATAGAGCTTTTGTCTTTATCCTTCTTTTCTCTATGTGTTCTTCTTGAGGAGTTTCTCCACTTGGACCCACCTTTGTTTCTCCACATCTTGCGGATTTTACGAGAGATAAAGGCGAGCTCATCTTCATTTGAGTTTTCTTCAGATCATCAGATGAATCATTGACTTTAAGAGCTTTGGATGAACTTCTCAAGACTTGGTCTTTGGACGATGATGCCTTATTGTTCTTCTGACTACTGAGAGCCAAAGACTTTTCTCTATTGAATCATTTGTCCTACTGGAGTTCTTTTTCTTGAACCTTGAGGGCACTGACAAGTTCCTCAAGAGACATAGAGTCAAGATTCTTTAAAGCTCTCAACGCTATTACTTGCAATCTCCACTTCCTAGATAAACTTCTCAAAATTTTGTCAATGTAGTCATAATTATCATAAGTTCTACCTAAGGATCTTAGTTCATGAAGAATGTTTTGAAAACATCCAAACATACATTGTATGTCTTCGTTTTCTTCCATGGAGAAGAGTTTATACTTACGAGTGAGAAGACTGAGTTTGTTCCTCTTTACCTGTGACGTGCCTCCATATGTTACAACCAAAGTGTCCCACATCTGTTTGGCACTTCTAAAATTGTGTACCTTGGTGTATTCTTCTTCTGAAACAGCACACACCATCACATTCCGAGCCTTGGAGTTTAGCAAAATTTTGATTTTTTGTTGTTCCTTCCAATGGCTTCTAGGAATCTTATTCAGCTGATCATCATATAGAATATAATCTTCATTTTCCACTATGCCCATAGATCTATATGGATCGATTTGAAGTGGGCTATTATATGCTTCTTCTTGTAATCTTACTTTATGCCTCTGAATAGAGGTGGTTTGTTGGTGGAGAATCCTTCTTCCATATCTTTGATATATAGGATCTTTCCTTAGTATTGTCAGATACTAAACCCTTAAGATCAAGCTCTGATACCAACTAAAATAGGAAGAACACACTAAAGGGGAGGAGTTGAATAGTGTGTATATCAAAGATATAAACTTTTGTGATATAAAAATGAATATAGATAGAAATATATTAAAATCAGGTCATCCACTAAAGATAAAACTGATATATAATAAACATCAATATGGTCGTCCACTGACAGATAAAAGAGAGTTTTTAAAATAGTTTTTCAACTAAACACTTGGTGTAAAAAGGTGATTGAAAATGTTATAAGAATGCTCAATAAATCGTTATGGAGTGAAGTAGAAACACTTGGTTTATACTGGTTCACTCAACCTGAGTTACGTCTAGTTCTTCTTACTCACTAGTAAAGGGTTCCATTAATCAAAACTTGATTACAAAACAAGTATTCTAATTTGTCACTCTTAACTTTACAAGTATTCTTAATACCACTTCTGATACCTTCTTAGACTCCCCCTGATCTAAGAACCCAAGTATTGTTTAACACTAAGCCACTCTTGGCTTTCACAAATAAATGTTTGAATAAATACAAGTATTCTTAACACTCAATGAGTGAATAAATAGATAAGCTCAAATAAAAATAGCTTTTCTTCACAAAGAATAAGCTAATGAAAACTATGTATTAATTGTTTGGTGATTTAAACAAAGTTTTGCTTAAAGTATTTTCTTGCTCTCTATTAATCTTTTTTGTCAGTTTCTTCCTTCATGGAGACAACTTTTTATAGACTTTGGTGAAGGATCCATAACGGGATCAACGTTAATTCCTTGAAAGTACCGTTGTATCACACTGAAGGATAAGGCGACGTGTCATGCTCTGAATGGAGAGGAATGGTCCATAGTACAAACAATGCCATGTGCTTTTTGTTCGTAGTGAAAGCAACCTTTAAGGGAATATTCCATGAAAACCTTCTATACTCTTTTATACTATCCTTGTAATGCCTTAAATTTTAAGCATGGGTTAAAGCTTAATTTTGGGTTTTTGCTGTGAGCCACGCCTAGAGCGTCGGAAGTGCTCCAAAAAGTTGATTTCCACTGGAGTGCCACGCCTGGGGCGTGGGAGCCACGCCTGGGGCGTGGGAGCCACGCCTGGAGCGTGGGAAGTGCTCCAAAAAGTTGATTTCCTCTGGAATGCCACACCTGGAGCGTGGGATCCACGCCTGGAGCGTGGGAGCTCGGGCAGGGCCACTATTTAAAGCCCAAAACGCGAAAAACTAAAAGGGAAATGCTTCTTCTTCTTCCTTGAGCCCTAGACCTCCATTGTTGACCCCTTCAAGCTTCCTAGAGCCATATATCTTGACCAAAACACTTCCTTATGGCCTTTGATTGTGAGAGAAACACCTTGGAAGCTTGAATCATTCACCCCTTTTCTTGAGAAAACCCCTTTTGAGAGAATTTGGGAATCTCCAAAGGAAA
>PYAF01006227.1:27850-37868 GCA_007407185.1 Glycine tomentella | reverse complement strand
ATACTACAAATCTTCAACATTAAACGAAATCTTTTATTTTGTCCCCAATTTGTAGTTGCTCCTCCCGATTTACCTATCTCGAATGACACGGGAACACACTAAAACAGTGAGAATTCCAAAGAATTCTCAGTAGGTGAAAAATGACTCATCATACAGTGTCATCGTCATCATTCCAGCTACTTCGGTTTATTAAGAAAACATGTGAACAATCATAGTTGATTTTAATTTTATAAACATATAACCCGAAGTAGTTTCATTTTATTCACAAACACTTAAAAATAATCTCATACTTCATCATTAGTGCAAGCATAATTTCAAATCATGACAATGCATAGCTTTTCTTTAATAATCTCTTCTTTAATACTATAAACTAGACAATTAGCTCATTACTAGATTTAGGTTCCTCCCTTAAGGTCGTGCTCAGCTAAACTGTATCGCCCTTGGGTCAATATGTCTTTTCCACAGGGTCATGCTCGGCTTAACCTTATCACCCGTTGGGTACCATCAGGGTCGTGCTCAGCTTAATTGTATCATCCTTCAGGTATTATCTTTCTTTCGTCTTTGATTTATCTTTCTCTTTAATTTAATGTATCTTAATTTCCTAAACTAGACAATGAGCTCATTACTAGATTTAGGTTTCTCCCGCAGGGTCGTGCTTAGCTTAACTGTATCACCCTTTGGGGTCCCATAGGGCCGTGTTCAGCTTAAATGTATCACCCTTGGGTCAATATGTCTTTCCCGCAGGGTCGTGCTCGGCTTAACCGTATCACCCGTTGGGTACCATCAGGGTTGTGCTCAGATTAACTGTATCACCCTTCAGGTATTATCTTTCTTTAGTCTTTCCCTCAGGGTCGTGTTCGACTTAACCGTATCATCCTTTGGGCACCATCAGGGTCATGCTCAGCTTAACTGTATCACCCTTCAGGTCTTATATTTTTATCTTTCTCAATGCACATGACATGCACAATGACATGCAAAGCTACATAACTCATGTCATACAATTATGCCACAAAACATCAAGATTTCATCATCATACAAAAACATTTTTCAAGAAAATCATAACAAAGAACATCATAACAACAAGATTTCTTACTACAAGGTATCACATGCTTCAATTGTAGTTCTAAAACTCTAGCTAGCTATATCATTTTAATTACAACACTCAAGGGCTGCCAGCAAGCTCAAAATTCTTCACTGACATCTCTTAGTGTTTTCGTGACTGCAAGCAATACACAATCTAGATTTAGCTTAATTTTTTATATGTTATAGTTGACATCTAGATATTTAATTCCATATATCATACACCTTATTGGAATAAGAGACGAGAGAGAATAATTTTTTTAAAATGGGTGGCAATGGCTATTTTGAGTATGCACAATTTTGGACAGCTTGGGTTTAAATAAATTCTGGACACTATTCACTGCTCAGTTTTGTCCCATATTTTAGGACAACCTAGAGGACATCCTAATCTTTAAAATGGGTGGTCAAACACCTTGTTTGGTTAAGTACAGAATGAGATATAAAATTTTAAATACATACCAAAATTCAACTCAAAACCATTCGAATAATCTCAAGAATCAAGTGATAAATAAATCTAAACCTTCACCTACCTTAAACAAGTTTGCTTCCTATTCTTCCAACTCTTCCAAGTACTTCGCTGCACCTCAAAGTCTTGAATGAATGAAAGTCTTGTCTAGTATTTGATGTTTTGGAAAGGTGAATGAGGCAATAGAAGTGATAGGCTACGGTTGGAAGTTAAGAAAGAAGTGAGAAGAATGAAGCAAAGTAAAGAGACATAAGGAGAAAGTGAACGTAAGGTTTGAGAGTGAGCGAATAAGGTGCAGATTTATTTTCAATCAAGGAGGTCTTTATAGTAGAAGATTTAGTTAGGATGTAAAGAAATTAGTTAGGATGAAACTTAATTGGGTTTTAGTTTAGTTCTAATCTAACTAGGTCATTATGACATGGAGATATTTAAAAAGCAAAGATTCCCTCATTTATGGCTGAAGGTGCACGTGGAATGTGGCTGAAAATGCTATATTATTCTTTGTTTTATACATAGCTACACAATTGGATTAAGTATACCAATTCAACGTGCACACACATATGATTTTGCACTTCCATTTCAATTATTTTGCTCCAATTCTCACGTACCATGCATGCTTTGGCTTATGCTTTTGTTTCTTTTAATTTAAACCAAGTGTACTTCATGTAGTTTTCAAATTAATGTGATAGCTACTAAGGTGTCATTGCCTATTAATTTCCTTTGGTCATTCATCTAAAGTTTTATGTCTTTATCAAATATTCCACATGGCTAGATCCTTTTATGTTACTAAAATTTGGTTCTTCTATTAAGTTAACTAATCATGACTAGATCTATTCTAAGCACTTCTAAGTTTGTCACTTGGATCCCTTAGCTTCTATCATATCCTTCTTGTATCACACACATGTGTTCCTCATGTGATAATTTTCCTCATAACACCATAGATATTATTTAGATATTCTAAGATTTTATCAGATACCTAAGATTTTGTACTTAATGTGTTCACATGGTCTAAAATTATAACTTATGATAGCTTTAGATACTAATTATAAATTTTCGGTCAGTTTAGGTACTCTTAGTTTTCTTGTGATGTTTATCTATTACTAAGGGTAATTTATTATTTCAGGGGTATTTCTGTAATTTCTTCAAGTTTCTCCCAAATATCTAAGGGTATTATTGTAATTATTACCTCAGCGGTATTTCTGAAATTTCCACTCTAAGTTTCTACAAAATATCTAAGGGTATTATTGTAATTTTAACCTCAAGGGCATTTTGGTAATTTGTCACTCACTCTAGAGGTATTATTGTAATTTACACTTCAAAATATCTAACAAAAATATCTAAGGATATTATTGTAATTTTATTCCAAGGGTAAAATGGTAATTCTCACATCAAAAGATAGGGTAATATGGTCATTCTCCTTTAAACATTTTTGTAATTTCTCTTTTTATCTCTAATTAACATATTTAATTTTTGGGATGTTACAGTGGTTGCCCAGACCAAACAGTTTTTGTGTAAAATTGGATGTTACAAGAGTAGATTTGAGCTTCAAAGAATGAGGAACTACAAACATGATCTCGCCATAGCGAGATGTGATTTTGTTACAACAAAGCAAGACTCTTGATCAGGTGGAGATGGTGAAAATTTGCCACAACAAAGCTATACCTCGCCACAACGAATTTGCTAAGATAAAGGCCTTGAAGTTACAAAAGCTCACTATAATGAGCCAATCTCTTGCCCCATCCAGCAAGGTCTATAAGCATAAAGATCAAGTGCATAAGTCCTTAGTGCATAATTTCGCTATAGAGAAAATACTTTGTGATAGAAAAAAATAATGTAATCACAACTCTATATAAAAAGCTTGTGACATCCTTCGTATAGATTTTTGGTTCATTTGTCAATTTCAAAAATAAAATCTCTCTTTTTTCTCTCCTTTCTTCCATTTTTACTCTTCTCTTGAGGTTCTATTTGGATCCTTCATGATCTAAATGAACTAAATTTCTAGTTGCCGATAGAATTCAAGTACGTAATTCTTTGTTTTCTTATAAATTATTGTAGTTAATGCAGGGCAAATCTAGAATTTTTTCAGTGGGAGCAAAACATAGTCTAATATTTTCTCAAACAAAAAATTAATAAGCTTTATTAAAAATGGAAATAAAAAATTTAAAGCAGTAAAATTTAAAAGGATAAAGTGGATAAAATTACTATCAATTTATTCTCTTTTTTATCTTTTACAACTATTTACAATTATCTTATTAAAAAAATTATATTGTGAGGGCAAGATACATTTTTTGATGGGGCCAATTGCTTTGTGGGGGCAGTTGCCCCTATTACATTTCAGATAGATCCTCCATGGAGTTAATGTGAACCTATTTCAATTATATGCATAAATGCACGTTATGAGTGATCAACCTAGCTTTTGAGGATTTGAATTGTGTGAAAACAAGTTCAAATTCTAGATCTGAATTGAGATTGTGCAAGGATTTGATGACAGAAATGAATCAAGTGCTTGCATCTTAGAGATTCACTAATCAAACTAAGTTTATAGGTCTAAATCACCTAAGGAATTAGGGATTTGACTTAGAACTTAAGGATTAATCACTAAGGAATTGTATTTTGGATCTTAGTTGCATTGAACTAGGAGATTGATTAGGAACGAATTTCATATGAAGAATTCTATGGATTTCATCTTAGCAATACTTTTCTGTGTTTGAATTGAGTTTCGCTTCAAGATTTTACAGAAATTGTTTATTTTCACCTTAGAAAATTATCCAATTAGTTATACCAGTGATCCAAATCAACTTTGTTTAACTCGATCGGGTTTGATCAAAATCAATGATCACCAAGATAAGCAATTTTTTTTATAATTACTAACATGACATGCTATTTGAATATTTTTCATTATAGCATTTGAAATATGAAACTTGTAGCAGAAGCTTGGTAATTTAAATGTTGAATATTTAGTATCTATAATATTTCAATGAAGCTTTTTTGTTATAAAGAAAATCTAGCAAAACATTTTATAAAACATAAAGGTGTTTTTGAATTGTTAATAATTAATTGTTGAATATTATACAATAACATAATAGTATGCTCCTAAAACATGTTAAATTGGGAATAACTAATTGTTAAATAGTGTTGTTGATCGAGTGTTTTGGTATTAGATTTGAATGCTTTAAATCAACAAATAAGAGTTTGATTTTAGGACTAAATTTACTAAACCAAAACACATTAAGGGTTCTTTGTTTTCAAACTAGCAATCTTTAGATTTTCAATTTAAAGAAATGTATATTTTTAGAAGTTTATCACAAGAACAATGTTTATATTAAGTATTGATGTCGCATGAATTAACAAGAATACCCGATATGGTTTTAGCTAACCTTTGGTCCAACACAATTTCAAAATTTGAATATGTGATTAGGCAATTTGTAAATTGAAAGGGGAAATTTGCCTCTCAACTTAAACAGGTTCTCAAATTACTTTCGAAAAGCGCTTGGTTGGAAGAGAATTGTAACTAACTTAAAAAACATTGGGACAAAAAGATAAATGAATTCTGAAAGATAATGCAAAATAGAAAACAAATAAACTTGAACAAAGAATAACTGGAAAAAATTAATTGTATTGATTTGATTGGATGGTCTCTCTAATGTTTTCAAACACATATTTATACAAACAGATAAAAATAACTATCTAGACCATATTTTTCCACGTCAAGCCACTAATTGGTTGCTTAATCATCGATTTTGGCTAGTTTAAACAAGATTTGACTAATCTTATCTTAATTGCACTTCTACAACTCCAATTTTAGCTCATATCTTCAAGGCACATCCAGTTGAACATTATCTTCCACTGAGAATCTTGCTTCAATCACTCAACTAATCATTTGAAGTTTTCTGGCCTTATGCTTGAGTGAATATTCTCAATTGACTTCAGCTAACTCTATCATTGCCAAATTGTGATCCTTTAATGATTATAAATTCAAATAATTCAAACTAACTTTGAACATATTTGCCTTTATCTTTATCCTTATAATTCAACAACAATCTTATATTTTATCATTTTGGCTATTCAAAATAACTTTAAAGTGTCAACAACACCCCTTATATCTTCATGTTGATTGATCAGGAATTACAACATTTAAGATATAACTGTTATTCTCTCTATTATCTTCAACTTCATATGAACTACTTTCAAATCCTGGCTGTTACAAACACTTTTTTTTCTTTTTCTTTTACATTGCCATCTTTTTGCTATGTAACACCCATCCGAATTACTTTTCGCCTTCCACCTCTAAATTTTCTACTTCTTGCTTTTATTGTTCCTCAATCAACAATGTCTTCTGACAATAGCTCTCATTCTCATTATAAATATGGTCGTGAAGATGAAGATGAACCTCAATCACCTTTTAAGTCTTCCATCTTTCCTTCCAACAAAAATCGGGACCAGGGGCTTTAATCAACCCTTGTGTCCTTATGAAGGCTACTTCTATCTCCGTTCTAGTGCTTTTGACATCGAGGATGGTGTAACACTTCTCAAGAACTATCTCCATTATCAAAATGATCAAGCTTTACCCATTACTTCTTGGTTCAGAATACAAGATATTCCATCACATCTTGGTACCTGGTCTGATGGTGTTGATTTGTACTTTAGTTGGACTAGCCAAATAACTAGGGCTAAAGAATTCAAATGGAAACGTTAGGGCATTTACCATGCCATTAATCTCTCTAAACATGAAACTATACCAAATTATCCTTTAATCTTCAGCTTCCTCAACTTGTGGTCAACTACAATAAATGCCTTCATCTATCCTTTCGAGTAATGATTATCACTCTCCAAGATATAGCCCTAATTTTGGGCTTGCCAATTTTAGGCCCTAAAATCCCTTCTTGTAATGTCACTACTAATGAGAATTGGGTTTTACCTTCTCTAGAACATAATGCCTTTTTGCTCTATTGGTATTATAAGTACTTCATTTGTTCCTCCTCTAAGGCTATTGTTTTTGAATATGCCTCTCATCTCAATCTTCTTCAGTCGGATCCTCCTATGGCCATAGGTTCTTTGTTTTTATCCTCTCTTTACAAATCCATATTTTTATTGTTAGAAAGAATTAAAACAAAACAAAGTTAAAGTAGTTTTATGGCCCTTTTTGGTTTTTGCAACTTTGAATTATTTGTTAATTTCCAATGTTTTATGCTGGAGTGCCGAAATTGGCTACCACAGCTGGTTGTCATACTACTAATCCAGTTCTTTACGATGTTTTATGCATTAAATCAATTGCCAATAAGTTTGCAAGATCGGTTCTTGAATCGATCTTTGCCATTTTAGATAATGTGGGGGCACTTTGGAATCCTCCAACTATAGACCATGCCATTCCTAGTTGTTGACTTACCTCCAAATTACCCCAGCCAATATTGAAGCTCAAAGATCCTCATGGGGTAGTACTCTGACAACTAGGGATTTGCTTTGTGGAATTCAACAGAAATCAAGGTATAACAAGATTTATGTAGAACCCTATAATCCTCAGTTTGTGTCTTGGCAGTTTGGTCTTTCCCAAATCATACTTATGGCTTTCCCAACCCTAATTGAGTCAGTTTCTCAGCAATCTTTAACTATTGAGAAAGTCAAAACCATCGCTCACCAAAATCAATGGATGTTGAGCTTGTTTGAATTTAGGACTCGTTTTTTATTCTCGTTCAACATCCTCTTACATAAATTGGTGGCCCACTGTTAGATCATAACTTTTACCTTGTGGACCTTTACATTATATAATACTTGCGGATGACCAACTTCAAGCATATCCTAATGTTGTAGAAGATCCTGTTCCACCAACAGCTTCTCTACAAGTAGTTTTTTCTTCATCTAAGCCAAAGAAAAAATCTATGGGAATTACTATTGGGACTCTAAGGCCAGGTATACTAAAAAATTCCTCCCTTTTGTTTTCCTTCATATCATTTTGGTTAACTTGACTTCCTTTATTTTATAGCAGCCAAACGTCAGATCAAAATTATCACTATAGAAGACAATGATAAAGATATCATTGGATGGTGCAAGAAGATTGAAGCTCAACAGATTGACCCATCTTCTGATGACTTTCTGCCACCATTCATGCATCCAAAGCACATCAAGCTCTTCACTCCATTGTCCTAGTTCATTCCTTTGGTCTATGAACATCAATGTTGGATATAGGGGGAGCATTATGAAGAATGGAAGAATTTGATTCAAGTTTGGTTTTGAACTTTCAACATGCTTGGATGCTTTGAAGACATAATTGATTCAAGTGTAAGAGAAAGTTTAATCTGGTAATCCATATTATGCATTCATTCATTCATTCATTTAACTAAATGTTTTTTTTGAAAGAAAATAAAGTTTTTATAATTTGATTAAGGTTTCAATCTAAGTAAAAAATTTTTGGAAAAATATTAAGTTTCACTGGATTAATCAATTACTTAAGGTAATAATCGATTAATATGTTCTTCAAGCAATCTGGAAAATATTTTATGAACATTGTAATCGATTACCTATCAGGATAATCGATTATTTGATACTTGTTTGAAATAAAACTGCTTTGTTAATGAATTTAATCGATTACTTAAGGATCGTAATCGATTACATAATATGTCATGTTTTTAAGCCTTGCTGTGATAGTCGATTACCACAAATTGTAATCGATTACATAGGCTTTATATGGAAAATCACTTTGCTGATTTAATTGATTACCAAAGATTGTAATCGATTACTCACTTAATTTGAAAATATACATTTTCTGCTTTAATCGATTACAAAGTATTTTAATCGATTACATAGTGTAATTTGTAACTTTTAGAACTTCTGTTTTAATCGATTACAGCTTAGGATAATCGATTATTTTGCTCGTTGCAAATCCCAGAATCATTCTTGAACGGTTTAATCGATTACAGAGTTATTATAATCGATTACATAAGAAAAATAATCGATTATTAGGCGTGTTTAATCGATTACAATTAGTTACAAATTCTGTTATAAATAGGAATGGAGGCTGAGCTTATTGTTGAATTAAGGGGGAGCTGCTTGAAGCACAAAGGATAAATTGATTCAAGAAGGAAGGTTTTAAACTTTCAACATGCCATGAAGCCTTGAAGATTAATTTGTGATTGAATGTAAAAGGAAGAAAGCATTTCTGGTGATCCAAGTGCATTGCATTCACATCATTCATTGAATCTATGTGTTTAAGAAATAGAGTTCACAAGGCTTTGAAAAATTGCTTAAGTTTTTAAATCAAATCAAAAGGTTTTTGGAAAAATAAGTTTCTTACTGGTTTAATCGATTATTTCAAGAAAAGAATCGATTATATTGATCTTTGTATATTCTGGAAATCTTTTCAAGAACAATGTACTTGATTACTTATCGGGTTAATCGATTATTTTATCTTGATTCACTTTTTAAACTGCCTTGATGAACATTGTAATCGATTACCAATGAGCTGTAATCGATTACATAAGCTAAAACTAAAAAATCATCTTTCTGTCTTAATCGATTACCCAAGACAGTAATCGATTACATCATATGCTATGCTTACATGCTTTCTGTCATAATCGATTACCAAAATCCATAATCGATTACCCAAGATATTTCTTGGCTTAGAAGCTTTCTGGCTTAATCAATTACCAGAGGTTGTAATCGATTACATAGTTCAAACTTGTTTTATACATCTTCCTGGTTTAATTGATTACCAAAGGTTGTAATCGATTACACAGTGTTTTTATTATTGAACCTCTTTTCTAGTGTAATCGATTACTCGTCGGAAGAAGCGATTATTTTATTTGTAAATCATACCCAGAAATTTGATGAACAAATTAATTGATTACAGTCTTGAATTAATCGATTATATAAGCAAAATAATCGATTACAGGAGCGTATTTAATCGATTACCAACGGTTACAAAAGTTTGTTATAAATAGAACCTTTGCTCAGCTGTTTTTAAAACTTGACCAATTTGTATTTCTGAGCATTCAAAGGCTTTCCAAATATTCTTTTGTGATTCTCTGGGTTCATAGAGTTCTTGCTTTCACAAAACATTCATGAGTTGTTAATTGATGTCAAAAGCAAGAAGTTTATTTTCAAAGCTTTAAGGAAGCAATGTTCTGAATTTGTTTTCAACTTACAATCTGATTTAATCATTCATATGTACATCATTCATTGGATCATCAGGTGACTTCTTTCCTTAAACTTTGAAGTTGTATCTCTGTTATTCAATTTCTGTAAAGATTGGCTTATTGTAAATGGGTTTCTTGCATGACAACTAGAGATAGTGTTTCTCTAGGGGTTGCTAAGTAGTGTTCTCAGTGGGGTTGGTCTCTAAGGATCTAATAGTGTTTTAGATCTCTGAACTTTATCTAGGGTTGATAAAGAGAGGCTTGTAATATCTTGTAAGAATATTAATTTGCAATAGTGGAACTCCATTCTAGTGTTGAGTGGAAGAACTGGATGTAGCTTCAT
>PYAF01006227.1:3064-23412 GCA_007407185.1 Glycine tomentella | reverse complement strand
GTTGACTGTGCTAATGAGAAGAAATTTGATGATTGTCTTATGAAGTTTGAGGTTGCATGTGCTCCGTGGCCAACATTTATTGATTACGTGAAGGACACTTGGTTGAACCCTCACAAAGAAAAATTTGTCACAGCATGGACAAATAAAGTCATGCATTTTGGAAATACAACAACAAACAGGTAAATTTCGCTTAAGACATTAGTTAATTTATCATTTATATCATCATTTGCATACGTTTCAAATCTGTGAAATGAACTATCTTCATATCATACCTTGCAGGGTTGAGTCTGCCCATTGGACTTTAAAGCGGCTACTACAAAATAGTGTTGGTGATTTGTGCACGGTTTGGGATGCGATGAACAATATGATCACCTTGCAACATACTGAAATCAAGGCATCTTTGGAAAGAACTACACATGTGGTTGGACATGTTTTTAAAGTTACGTTATACAGGAAACTAATTGGCATGGTGTCCAAGTATGCGTTAAATCAAATTGTGGAAGAGTATGAGTGGGTGGATTATGCTGGAAAAAACCCATCTCGTTGTGGATGTGTGTTGAGAATGACGTATGGTTTGCCTTGTGCATGTGAGCTGGCAAAGTATGTTATTGGGAGCATTCCAATTACCAGTGTTCATATGTTTTGGCGCACATTGAACTATTGGGACAATGGTGCAGCTGAATACACACTAAGCATAACGGATGAGATAGATGTCATATCTAACCGTTTTGAGATACTTGATTTGTGTGGAAAAATGGCACTAAAGTCAAAGCTGTCCGAAATTGCATACCCTGATAAGAAGTCCATGTGTCCTCCCCCTGATAAGGTCAAAACAAAAGGTGCTCAGAAGAAGAATGTCAGAAAGCACAAACGGTCTACAAGAAGGGACCCGTCTTACTTCGAGTATGTGGATGAGTTACACTCTGTACAAAATAGTTGTTCTACCCCGAAACAGTCCAGTTCCTCTTCCGATGTTCTAATGAAAAATCGGAGGGTTCCAATGCTCGATCAATTTGACCCATTCATGCAGAAATTTATTGTTGACATAACTGATGTAAAACCTGATGGTAATTGTGGATATCGAGTGATTGCTGCCTTCATAGGTTACGGTGAAGATGCTTGGTCTTTGGTCCGCAATGATCTGCTGAAAGAACTTGCATAATGGACCGATCAATATGTATCGTTGTTTGGTGGTATAGATAGGTTTGAGATGTTAAAGCGGTCCCTACTAGTTGATGGATTGTCGAAGGTATGTTTAAATCATTTTTCTTTCACATGAATTGGGGTAACATAACTCTGTACAAACATGCATATAATATATTTGATTAACTGATAATTTGTCGGTTACAATGGATAAGTGGATGGATATCACAGATATGGGTCATGTAATTGCATCAAGATATAACATGATTGTAGTATCCCTGTCACTGCAGCAAAGTATGACGTTCTTCCCTCTAAGAAGTCAACCACTTAGAGATCCCCGAGTTCATCGAATTTTGTGCATTGGTCATATTTTTGGAAACCATTTTGTTCAGGTAAGACATAACGTGTTTCATTTTGATGCGTAGATTTTATTTTGAAGAAAGATTAATGATTTATGTGGCAATTTGTTTAAATCAGGTTACTTTTGCAGACAATTGTCCTTTACCCTTGACGGCATGTTTGTGGGCTAGTTAGTCATTGTACCCACGAAACTCAACAGTGGCCGTATAATTACATTGATCGAATGCAATTGTATATTAAATCGATGCGGTTCCGCACGGAATATGTTGATTTAGGAGATGTATAGACATTGGTTTAACAATGCAAATGTATGTCTTCATTGATATATAATGTGAAGTAAATTAAAAACATGTTGCATACATTGCTGTTCTAAGTAACTACACACACAATAATTACATGGTTTCTGTCATGTCGTAACACAATGTAATCATAAAATAAATGTCAATCACGCACAGTCCGTCTAGCTCGGGTGTACACAATGCCATCGTCAGTCACACTTCGGAGTTGATGCAGGATTTGCTCTACCATGGAGTATGCATCTGTGCCTTCTGTAACCATCCTCATGTCAAGCATATGTTGGAGGCCCTCAGCAGCACGTTGGCACACATGCTAAAAAAACAATTGTAATGGTTAAGCAATGGATTATGAACATGTCAATAAACGTTAATTCAACTTCAAATAAACAATTTAAAGAAGTCTTACCACGGCATGCACTGGTCTCTGCTCATCGACATCACTGTGGGACTGGGTATGGGCTGGTGCAGGATGGGATGGTGCTGGCTGAGGCACTGGTGGAATCTGGGCATAAGCCTCCTCATACCGAGATGGGGTCATGAATGGGTGGGAAACTCGGAAGAACCACCCCATGTATGCAGCACCAGAGTGACCTGCATAATCAACCAACTCTCCGGTGGGCACCAGGTAGTCTAGGAAGTGGGTCCACCTATCATCGAGGTCTTCAACGGAAGGAACATCTGAGGATGGCAGAGGTGGAATTTGCTGAACATACCCAAACTGCCTGACCACCCTCTCCGGTAAGTACCTAGTCAGATGAGGACACCATCTGAGGAATCTAGAATACATCGAGATGACCTCAAACTCCCTGTGGACACGGTGGTCCCCATATGGTGTCTAGCATACATCAGACGGTGTCAACCTATCTATACGTCTACGATAGGTTGACACCGGTAAGGCCTTCGCGCTCTTCCACCTGCAGGCACGAGGTTGCCTCTCATCGTACTGCACATCCGCAACCTCATTTCCTATACTAGGAAAATGCTCGTATATCCAGCACTACAAATTTAAAACAATACAAGTCAGGAAACAATGCAAACAACACATCCGCAACCAGGTAGTCTGATAATTAGAGACATCATACAAGTTCATTACCTGTAACAGAGAGATGTAGCTTGCAAGATGTTTCCCGTGATGCTTACATGCATAGCTCAGATTCTCATACATGTGGACAAGGGCACCAACACCCCATGCAAGACCCGCAGACCGGTCGAAGTCTCTGAAAGCCTCTAAGAATGCCACAGCTATATGTGTGGCACTCTTGTTGGCAAACAACGTGCATCCAACAAGGTGAAGTAGATATGCCCTGGCGACCAATATCCACTGTCTCGACTCCACCTTCGCATAATACAGATCCCGGAGCCATGATAGCCTAACATAAGCACCCTGACACTGTGTTGTCTCAGCGGATGCCTCCTGTACAGTCACATCGAGTAGCTCTACCAACAACCTAATCGCGTCTCCAACGTCTAACTGCTCGTACGTGTCGAATGTGCCCATAACAGGGAGATGCAGCAGTGATGACACGTCGTCCAGCGTCAGTGTCATTTCTCCCACGGGCAGATGAAATGAACATGTCTCGGGGTGCCATCGCTCAACAAATGCGGATAACAACCCCCTGTCTCCAGTCTCCACTGAGCATCCAATCAATGGAGTCAGCCCAGTAGCTGCGATAAAACCTTCAATCTCAAGTACAGGCTTCCCGAATTTAATGACCTTACGGCCATGGGAAGCAAGCTTCAACTCTGGACGTTCCTGCATTAAAGACATCATTTAATGTAAATCATTAATGGATAACCAAATGAATTTCACGTTGGATTATGTAGTTGAACATGTCAATACCTCTCCTGCCCAGACTCGTAGAGCCACATGGTCGGCAAACTCGGTAAGCATCGAAGAATCTTCCGGCCCTCCGGGAAAAGATTCACAAGCTGTGTCCATATCGTCGATCACCGGGTCAGCAATCTTCGCATCAGGCTCAGGCACAGGATGATCATCATGAATAGCAACACCTGCCCTCTGACGACGGACAGATGCGGTAGGCCTACACCGCTCAGGGGCATCTTCAGGATGATCAGGACTTCGACCAACACCCCGACGCACTCCTCCTCTCGTCCTAGCCATAATCTGCATCCATAGTGTTTTTTAGCTTTTGAGAAATTGGTTCAACAACATCATTGGATACTAGTGTCATTGACAACCATACCAAATAATGAAGTCCAATAATGAAGTCCAATTCACAACCATATCAACAACTGTAATTCACAACCTTACCATATACTCAACTCCAAACTTAATCAAAACCAACCAATAATGATTTCAAAACAAAGCTACACAAGCATACCACACAACGAAGTCCAATACTAATGCAAACCAGCCTATAATGGGTTGAACAAGTGCAACTCACAAGCTTACCAAATAATCAACTCCAATCCTAATCAAAACCAACCAATAATGATTTGAAAACAACGCTACACAAGCATACCAAACAAAGAAGTCCAGTACTAATGCAAACCACCCTATAATGGGTTTGACGAGTGCAACTCACAAGCTTAGCATATAATAAAGTCCAATCCTTATGAAAACCAACCAATAACGATTTCAAAACAACGCTTCACAAGCATACCAAATACTCAAGTCTAATTCTAATCAAAACCGAACTACTTATGGGTTCTGCACCTGCCTTGCACAATGGACCATATAATCAACTTCAATTCTCATCAAAACAACCTATAAATCTTTTCAACAAGCAACATTCACAAGCATGGTCCATTTATAATCAAATCAACTCATGAAACTATATATTTTCACCCACAGGCACATAAATTTAAATAATACTTCATTATTATTCATTTAATTTTAAAAATTGCAATTTTAAAACCATACAACTATCATACGGATTGACCAATCCGTATGACTCACACGGATTGGGCAATTCGTATGATTCACACGGATTGCCCAATCCGTACGACAGTTCCCAGCGGATTCCTGGATCCGTTTCTGCCATTAACGACCTGCAACACCCTCCAAACACCACTATAAGCACGAATTGCGAAAGAAATCACTCACTAGGGTCACGAGACGCACAACAATCACCACCAATCAAGTATCCACGAGTGCGGCGGACGTGCGGTGGAGTCAACAGTAAAATACCACCAAAAAGAAGGAAGTCAGATGAAGGAAGAAGAAAACCCTATGTCGTTGATCAGGAAAGAAGAAGGAACTCAATGCGTGCTTGCCGGAGAGGAATGCGCTCAGGGAAAACGAAGAAGAAAACGTTGATGGTGAGGGGGAAGAAGAAAAGTTTTAAAAAAATTATATAAATGAATTTTTAAATTAAAGGGTTATAATGGGAAATGCACTGTGTAAAAATGGTGTATAAGAAATTGAGAATGGTGTAGGAAGTACGTTACCAGCAAAAGCCGTTCTTGCGTTACTGTGGTGCGAGGGAAAAGAAAAAAAAAAAAAAAAAAAAGAGAAGATGGTATCAGGTTCGGGGATCTGCGCGAAGCGCGTGGTGGTGGACGCCCGGAATCACATGCTGGGTCGGCTCGCCTCGATCGTTGCGAAGGAGCTCCTGAACGGACAAAAAGTGGTGGTCGTGCGGTGCGAAGAGATTTGTATCTCCGGTGGTCTCGTGAGGCAGAAATGAAGTACATGAGGTTCCTCCGCAAACGCATGAACACCAAGCCTTCCCACGGCCCCATCCACTTCCGCGCACCCTCCAAGATCTTCTGGCGCACTGTTCGTGGGTCTGTTTTTCTTTTCTTTTTTCTTTTTTCCTTTTTCACAATACTTATATATAACAATGTTGTTTTTTTTTTCGTTGTTGTTCTCGTTCGTGATTTAGACAATTAATGTTTACGTTGAAAGTGAGTTTAGGTTGTTTAACTGGTAAGGGGCTAGTTTCTGATTACTTGCGTAACTGAATTGGAATTCTTTTTAAGAGACGTGTTTAAGTTTAGGGTCTTGCTAACCAGCATAGGGCATTTTTGTTAAAGAACTAAAATGAGAAAGTATTTAGTGTGAAAATCACATGAGAGCATAAAAAAACTTATGACATTGTAATTTTACGCATCCCATTAAAAAAAAAATCTTCTTTAGATTCTTAACTGATGCCTTAAGGGCATTGGTTAGCATTTATCTTAAATTTAATATCCTACAAATAGAATAGAATTGGGTCTCGGGTAAGGGGCTAGTTTCCTACAGCTTGGCAAATTAAGTTTCAGGTTTGAATTCTTGCTGAAAGAAGTGCCCACGTTTAATGTCTTGTCTCAAATGGGATTGGGTCTGTGTAATTTTACGTTTAATGTCTTGTCTCAAATAGGATTGAGTCTGGGTAAGGAGCTAGTTTCCTACATTTAATGTCTGACAGAAAAGGTTACAATGTTTTGAATATAGGTTTGGGAACCAAAAGAGGAAGTTTTTTTTCTTTCTTTTCATTTGTTCTTGATACATAAGATATAGAAGAGAACACCTGTCTTGTTTTAATGTGAGTTTCAATTTTTTTTTTTTTTTTTTTTGAAATGTTGAGTTTCAAGATGTTGTGATTGCGGTTGGTGAATGGTTTAGGCTATTAGAGTGTGAAATGGAGTTTACTTTTATGATTTGTTTAATGTTGAGTTTCATTTTGAAACCTGGTTGTGATTGTGGTTGTTAATTGGTTTAGGGGTTTTGAGTATGAAATGTGTTCTCTGTGGTGAGATTGATTGAAGAATTTTTGTTCTGTGATAATGAAATAAATGCATTGATATGTTAGGAAGTTGTACGGGAAGTGTTTTGTATACTATATCTATCTGAAGATAGGATGGATTTAATTTGTTGTGGGAAGGGAAGGTTCTGAAATTTCTGTTGTTGTAGAATGATACCGCACAAGACAAAGCGTGGGGAAGCCGCTCTCGCTCGTTTGAAGGTTTATGAGGGAATTCCTCCTCCATATGACAAGACAAAGAGAATGGTTGCTCCAGATGCCCTGAAGTAAGTGTTTTTTAATCTTTTCCTTGAACTGTTTTTAATGGTAATATTTAATGTTTAATCTATGAATATTATTTGAGTTGTTTTTTTCTCTTGTGAATATTGAACTAATCAATGAAAAATGAAATCAGGGTGTTGAGACTTCAGAAAGGACACAAGTACTGCATACTGGGCAGGTTGTCATCTGAAGTTGGATGGAGCTACTATGATACCATCAGGGTAAGTTCTTACTTTTCGAGCTTCTGCTACCTGTTCACATGCTGCTACTATTATTTCAAATGTGCAATTTCTACAAGTAATCATCATATTTCTAATATGATCTCGACTGTATGCATATTTGTTTGGTATATTAGTATTTACTATTTAGTATCATTATGTTTGTGCAAACCTGAAAATTTGTTTTTCCCTTGTTCAATCTTCAAGGGAAAATTAGATTGTTGGAAAATTTGGGTTTTTTTTATTTTTTTATTTTTTTTATGTGTTTGCTGATGTGAGTAATTGTTTTATTGCTCACAGGAGCTAGAAAAGAAGAGAAAGGAAAAGGCACAATTGGTTTATTAGAGAAAGAAGCAGCTCAACAAATTAAGGGTGAAAGCCGCGAAGGTTGCTGAAGACAAGCTCGGTTCCCAACTTGATATTCTTGCTCTAGTCAAGTACTGAGAAGTCTTTCCTAGTGTTTTTTATTTTTTTATGCAACTTATACCCAATTGAAACTACCTTTCAGTTTTGCTTGTTATTGGATCATCATATAATAGATATGATATCTTATAATTTTGGAAGCTGTTTTTATTTAACTGTGCTTTGTAGAAATTTTATTTTTGTCATCTCATCAAGAAAACTTCCATTGCCTTAAATCAATGATGTTCACAATCGCATGCCCTTCTTAGCAGTCTTTCTACTGAGTATTGAGTAACTATTTTCCAAATTCTGTTTCAGCTCAGTTTGTTTCTGTTAATAACAAGCGTATCTTAATCGAAACCAGTTTAACAAAGGATTTGGGTGTTTTTATTTAGATTAAATTTTTTATTTAACTGTAAAAATAGACATAGATGTCTCGTAAAAATATGATAATTTTTACTTGATTTGTTTTTATATAATTTGTAAGCAAAATTTCATGAAGTAAACTTCATATATTTAGTTATGAGCACATATGAGCAAAATTTGTAAGCATTTCATTTTAACTTCTAACAATAATTATATCTTTTCAAATAAGTTACACTTAATTACATATAGTAACTTCTAAGTCAACAATAAAGTGTCTTTTTAGTTATGAGCACATATGACATTTTGGATGACTAAAAGTGTATTTGAGTATACTTGTCTTATAGTTACTCTTATGACTATTACTTTGTAATATAAAAAAAAAATATTGCTCCCTCTGGTCTGTATTATTTGTAACAAAAACCACTTGTTTGGTCTCAAATATGGGTAGGTTTGTTTAAGTTTTTTTATAATGAAAATAAGTGCTTTTTAAAACAAAATATGCAGTTTTCTTGTTTTATGATGTGTTTGTGTAAATTGTTTTAACTTAAAATAAGTATTTTTTAAGAAGTAAATTTTATCTGTTTCTTTAAAAAAAACATTTATTTTAATTTTTTTTAATTTAAACAAACTTATCTTATAAGAAAGCAAACTAATAGAATATATAATAGTTTAAAATATCCTTAGTTTAATAGGATTAAAGACTTTTTTATGTTTGATGAAAAACTTTATTTCAGTTTTGAAATTAACACAATTTAATGAAATTAACTAATAGAATATATAATAGTTTAAAATAATATAGTTTATAGAGTCTCTTAACATCAAATAACTAATGATTATAAAAAAAATCATCTCAATAGATTTATCCTAATATGATTAAACTTGTGGTAGTTGGATATAATATGAATTAGCATAACACACACACATATATATATATATATATAATGGTTTAAAAATATAATATTTTATACTTTCAAATTAAAAAAAAAATGAAGGATATGTTTTTATATAAAAAGAAATATAAACATCACTCATATATAAGTTGTATACATTAAAATTATATGTAAATATCTAAGAGTCTATTGATATAAAAAAACAATGATTAAATAAAAGTCACTCAAATGAATTTAGTCTAGCATAGATACTCGTGTGACAGATAAATATAATACAAATTAGTGTAACATAAATAGAATATATAATAGTTTAAAAGAATATAATTTTTATATTTTAAAATTAAAAAATAAAGGATATTTTGATATAAAAGAAATTTAAACATTGTATATATAAAAGTTTAACTAAGAGTCTCTTAACATAAAAAATCAATGATTATAAAAAAAATTATTTCAATAGATTTTTCTAGTATGGTCATCTGTGTAACAAATGGATATAAACATGAATTAATGTAGCATATAAAATATAAAATATACAAAAAATTAAAATTAAAATTAGTTTTTTTTTTTTACTTTTGTAACATCCCAACGAATCACACCAGAAAGAGATAAATCTGGAGGTTGTGCAGGTATGAAGTTGTACAGTTGATGATGACTTAAAAAATTAATTGATACTATCTATACCAACAAAATGCATCTACTTTATAATAGCTCATCACGTAAGAACTTCATAGTTAAGCATGTTTGACTTTAAGTAGTTATGAGATGAGTGACATTTTGGAAAGTTTTTTGGAAAACGTGAGTGAGAACAAAACACGTTAAAAAGTCTCATGTTGGTTTGTAGGAACAATTATTGATCCTGGAAGAGCTGAAAAAGATTGTCGAAATCTTAGAAAGGGATACCTACAAAGAGTTCTGATTGGTGGAGGGTTCTGACCAACCAGGAGTTGAGAGAAGTGTCATCGTGTGAAGTGTCGTAGTGTGTGAGTTGTCGACAATCGAGGATGTTACAAATAGTTTTGACCAACAAAGATGTTGAGTGAAATGTTATCCTATGAAGTGTCATAGTGTGAAAGCCGTCAAGAAGTAGAAAATCAGGATGTTACAAATAGTATCAAAGTAGACCTCTCCCAGTATGGTGTGATTCGAGGACAAACCAGACGAAAGTTGGTGGGCATGTAACACCCCGAAGAATCACACCAGAAAGAGATGGATCCAAAGGTTGTGCAGGTATAGGACTGTACAGTTAAGGATGACTTAAATGAATTAATTGGTACTACCTATACCAATAAGATGCATCTACTTTTCGATAGTCCATCACTTAATAATTTCATAGTTAAGCGTGCTTAGCTTAAAGTAGTTATGGAATGAATGATCTTTTGGAAAGTTTTCAGAAAAACGTATGAGTGAAGACAAAAATGCACTGAAAAGTCTTGTGTTGGCTTGTGGGATCAGTCACTGATCATGAAAGTAGGCAAAACTGATTTTCGAGATTTTGAACAATAAGGATGTTGAGTGAAGTGTGAAGTGTTGTTGTGTGAGAGCAGTCAAGAAATCGAAAATCGGGATATTACAACTTTCAAATTAAAAAATGAAAGATATTTTGATATGAAAAAAATATCAACATCATTATATAAAAGTTGTCTAATTTTTGTATAATCAAACTTATTAACGAATTTTGTCCTTCAAAAATTATTTTTGAAACAATAATATTCTAATACCAGTCATTGTCAATATCCAGATTATTTATGGCAATTATCTAAAAAAATGTGACTTTCTAAAATAAATCTTTGAGTACACAACATTTATCACTCACACATAGGAATGAAAATGGGTCAGGTCGCCTATCAGGGACCTTTGATCTGGCCTGTTTAAGACCTAGTCTGGCTTGACTTGTTTATTTTAAAGGTCAGACTAAGGCTTTTTGAAAAGTATGTTGGTTCGGCTCAAGCTTTAAAAAAAGTTTGTTAGGCCTGTCAGGACCTATTTAATATATATATGGGGTGGAAGTGAGGCTAGGGGAAAGGGACTACAACAACCAATGCATATGGTATCAAAGCCTAATGGGGAAGTAGGAATATATGGCTAGATCTGGTGTATCTTTTACCCATCTGAAATATTATCCAAACATGTACCTTTACTTTTTGTTGTTTTTCTACTTTTGTAAATAATTTAAGATCTTAATGTCTTAACTGGTAAGCATGATATACAGAGAAAGTTCTGATCTGGAGTTACTGGGGTAGTAAGTCCCGTTGAGTTGAGGGCGGTAAATCCTACAAATTATTGGAGCGCTAGATCTGAACTTTTGTCTGAAAATCCATTGGCTTTAGTTAAGGGATAAGATAAAAAAAAAGTCTGGAATATATCTCAGTTAGTAAAATTTATCCAGATCTATCTTTATATCTTTACAGAACCAAAGGATGACAATGATATCAAGGGACTAATTTTATGCTTTTTCTATGTCTCTCTTTCGCTCTTTCTCCTCTTGACTTTCCTTCAAATCCTCCCAACCCTCATCCTCTTCTCTTAATCCTTCCCAAGCTGAAAATGCTTTAATCAAATCAAATCGCAATATTTTCAAAGAAGAAGTTTCTTTTGAGGATATTAATCAAGATCTGGATGACTGGAAGATTTCTAAGATTCTAGAAAAAGAGCTTTACAAACTAGACGAAAATTATTTTCGTAAATCTGATTTCATAATTCGGATTGTTGAGACTAACATACGTCTTAAATCTGATTTTGATGAAATTAAACTCCTTTCAAACGGTTCTTTAAAATTTCATACAAAAATACAGTTTTTTGCGTATTGGATCTGTCCAAGTTGCAGCTAAACCTTTAGGCATAGAAAAATTAAACACCTTAATTCTTTTGTGTCTTAGAGACTCCCGTCATAATCAGTTTACTGATTCTATGTTAGGCACCGTAGAGACTAGCCTTAGTAATGGACCAACTTATTTTAATTGTTATCTCGATAGGACTGTTAGCCTAGAGGATGCCAATATTCTAGATGTCCTGACCTTAGGTGTCCAACTCTATGGTCTTGATATGAAGGCTGGATCCATTCCAGTGAATATTATCTACCGAGTTCAATACAAGGTAATGAACTCATGCATGTCTAGGATCCTCAAGCCTAGGAAGACTGGAGAAACTACTTTGTTTCTCACAGATACAACCAAGGCCAAGGTTGTGATTCCGAAAGTCGTCAAGTAGGAAGACATTAATTTCCCTCATACTTGGGCCATGGATAAAGTTGCCCCGGCCAAACCCCAAACCACACCTAATTTTGAGTTTGTTAAGCAGTATGACTCTGGAAGGGTTGAGATCACCTTTAATAGATCCAATTCCTTCAACATAGCTAGATCATTCTTTACCAGAGATTCCAGATCTGAAATGTTTGGATCTGTCTTCTCTAGGAAATCCTTCTTTGCTGCTCCAAGTGGAAGTAGCAGTAGAATCAAGCTTCAGGATGTAGAAACCTCGACTTCTATTCCTCAACCTGTTTATCAACAGGAAAATAATGAGGAAAGAGTCTACCAGATCTATCCCCTCTCCAACCTTTTCATCTATGCAAGATTATGAAGTTATCCATGATTAATAAGACCTGCATAGATTATGAAGCCCTTAAACTAGATTTCGTATATGAGGAAATGACTCTTCAAAGAGAGTGGTTTCTTAGCCATTACTGGGATAATAGTAAAGACCAGATTAGGGAAGAGTATTATTCCTTTCTTAGTCTTATTAAGTCTCAAATCTTTTTCTTTGATTTGTTTAAATCTTATACGGCTTACCATAAGATAGATTACCCATTCTTAGAGCCAAACACCATTAGTGTTATCATTAAGTATGATCTTAAGGATGGCCAGATAGTCAGATCTAAGTTCCCTCCGTCAACCAAGTTTGTTCTTCCTAATGTCAGGAATGAAAAGCATGGTCACATCTATGCTTTACCCTTCAAGTCTAGAGATGAATCTGAACCTATAACGCCCAAAATCAAGAACCTTATGGAACAATCCAACTATACCAATAGGTACCTTCAGTTCATAGGGGAAAAATTAGGTGAAAGATCCAATCTTTGTTTAGAAGCTAGCACTTCTTCCTCCTCCTCCTCTAAGACTATTCAGACCCCGATCTTTATTCCTTTCAGGATGACTAGTAAGCTTAAGCATGAGTTTGCCAAACTCAAGGCTTTCAACCAACCCCCTAGTCAACTTACCCAGGAATCTAAGGAGAAACTTGAAGGACTAACCTCCATTATCATTCAAGACACTCCTCAAACTTCCCAGGAAGCCCATTCCATACCAATTCTTACTAGGGCTAGATCCAAGCATGAAACCCATAAGGATAAAGATAAGGAAATCAATGTACTTAGTCAAGCAGGGTCAGAAAAAGGAAATTCTGACTCTGAGAGGTCGGTCCGGATTAATCCCATTAGAAATTCGCCCTATTGGAAACAACCCTCTAAGCTTTACTACCATAGGGCAACCGCTCCTAATCTTCTTCTAGAAGAAAGGGAACACTCCAAATCCTTTAATGCCAACTACGTCTATGAATGGAATATAGACGGTAAGTCTGAATACCAAATCCTCAACATCCTCCAGCAGATGACCATGGTTGCTACAGCCTATGATACATCCCTTAACTGTTCTGAAGCAGTGATTGTAAATATTTTAGTTTCTAGTTTTACTGGACAACTAAAAGGTTGGTGGGATAACTATTTGTCTGAAGAGCATAAAATTACCATCTAGAATGTTGTCAAAATAGAAAATGATGGCACAGTTCTGATCCATGATGGTAAACCTATCCCTGATTCTGTCAACCAGTTAACCTTCACCATAGTTCAGCATTTCATAGGTGATTCCAGTTTATGGAAAGATCGATCTGTAGAACTCCTCTCCAATCTTAGGTGCAAGACTTTAGTTGACTTTAGGTGGTATAAGGATACCTTCCTCACTAGAGTCTTTACTCGTGAAGACAGTCAAGAACCTTTCTGGAAAGAAAAATTTCTTGCTGGTCTTCCAAAATCCTTGGGAGATAAGGTTAGAGACAAGATCCGTAGCCAGCACCCCAACAATGAAATCCTAATAAGCAATTAAGTTGTAGTCAACTTATTGCTTATATCCAGAAGGTAGCCTTAAACATTTGTCAAGATGATAAAATCCAGTATCAGCTTGCCAAAAAAAAGGCTCAAAATCGCAGAGATTTAGGTAATTTCTGTGAGCAGTTTGGTCTTCCTTGTTCCAGACTAGGAAACACAAGAAGCATAACCATAACCCTAAGAGACAGAAACCCAAGAAATCTGTCTATCATCGTTATAAATCTGGAACCCCACCTAGGAGGCTTAGAAGAGAGTTCCAAACCAAACCTCCCTTTGACAAGATTAACATCCCTAAGAAACTTATAGTCTGTTGTACTTGTGGCAAACCCAACCATAAAAGCTAATACTGCAGGCTTAAGAAGAAGCTTAGGAATCTTAACCTAGAGCCTTCTATAGAAGAACAGATTAATCAGCTCTTAGTAGAATCCTCCTCTGAAGAAGAATCTGATAAGGAATCCTCTGAGGATCACTCTTTAGAGAATTTGAATCCAATTCAAGAGGATGATTTATCTTCGACTGATGAAGACTGTCCGTCTTCTTCCTAAATCAATGTCCTGACCAGGGAGCAAGATCTTCTTTTTGAGGTGATTAATTTCATTTCTGATCCTGAAGAGAAGAAAAATCTTTTACTAAAACTTAAGCAATCTTTTAATGAACCATCTTCTTCATTGTCTAAACCTAATAACTTGCAAATCAACAATAAGTTTAACATAAAAGAAACTCTTAAAAAGTTTGAAAAGAGTATTGTTAAACCTATTACCATCCAGGATCTTCAACATGAGGTTAACCAACTAAAAGCTGAAATTTTCCTTATTAAAGAACAACAGAATATCCATCAAAACATTTTGAGTGTTATGCAATATGGTGATCAACCTGATGAGGAAAATCATGATCAGAATAATCAACCTTCTGATGATGATGCTCCAAATGATTCAGTTAATCTTGAGATTCCTCCTAAGATTTTTGAATTAATAAACCAATTAATAATTCAAACATTTTATATTAAAATTAAAATAATAGTTGGATCCTTTGTCCTAGCGCTGTTTGATACAGGAGCAGATTCAAACTGCATTCAGGAAGGATTAATCCCAACTAAGTATTTTGAAAAAACTTCTGAACGACTTAGTGCCGCTAGTGGATCTAAGCTTCGTGTCAATTTCAAACTTTCAAATGCTTCTATTGAAAAGGATGATTTTAGGGTCAAAACTTCTTTTCTTTTGGTGAAAAATCTTAAAAACGCGGTTATTTTGGGAACGCCTTTCACCAAGTCTATCTTTCCCATAACCATCTCAGATAAAGGAATTTCTACCACTTATCCGAACAAATCCGTTACTTTCAAATTTCTAAAAGACCCTATAGTTAGAAATCTGAATCCAATCCTTTTTAAGAAAAATCAAATCAATTATCTTAAGGAAGAAATTTCTTATAAGAAAATTGATGATTTGCTTAATCAACCAACCATTCAAAACAGAGTCAAATCCTTGTCCAACCAGAACCAAGACTTTATTTGTGCTGATCTTCCAAATACTTTCTGGCAAAGGAAATAGTGTAACACCCCGTGTGCACCCGGCGTATTAACATTGTTATTATATTAGAATGACGCAGCGGTTACAATATAATCAAAACAAAACTTAGGAAGCAGAAACAATATCAAAAGTACATTATATACATATATGGTGAATTCTTGTACAAGGCAATTACATTTTCTCAAAACTGTACAAGTACAGGCATAATCAAAATTGTGAGCCAACATGCTCAGTCATCTATACCTAGAGTTATCACCAATACTATCCCTGCTCAGGCCTCTTGCCTTGGGATCTATCAGCTACTCCTGTATCATCACCTGCAACATGAGCCCCAACAGGGGTGAGATAATAATCTCAGTAAAC
This sequence comes from Glycine tomentella, assembly GCA_007407185.1. Taxonomy (NCBI): domain Eukaryota; kingdom Viridiplantae; phylum Streptophyta; class Magnoliopsida; order Fabales; family Fabaceae; genus Glycine; species Glycine tomentella. The sequence goes on along the minus strand of PYAF01006227.1, from coordinate 7,786 downwards.
TCAGGATCCTTGGAGGTTTCCCTCCCCCTGGTTTACTTCCAAGCACATATACAACATAATTAATACCAAATATACATTACTCATACAATCAGCCTTCACGGCTCACATGGAACACACTTCATGTATATCATAGTACAGGGGTAACAACATATGTACCCATCATACATTGCCTGAGAATGATCATCCATTAAAGGGCATGTTCTCTCAGGACTTCTTATTGAGTGCCTGAGGAAGATCATCTACTGAAAGGCACATTCCCTCAGGACTCTCACTTTCCATGCCTGAGGAAGATCATCTAATTAAAGGCACATTCCCTTAGGACTTTTCCCGCCCATACCTGAGAAAGATCATCCAATGAAGGGCACATTCTCTCAGGAATTACATGGACGCCTATGGATTTTCCCAAGGAAGATCATCCAATTAAGGGCACATTCCCAAGGGGTCCATAGTTCCCGATTCTACTGGCCAACAAATTCTCATACAGTCATATCACACAACATTATCATCACATTCATCTCATAATCAATACAAAGCATAACACTATCACAATGTTTAGCTAACATAAATTGCCAACATGCCATAATGACATTTCTCTCAACATCACATACATGTCTCAATATAACAACAACATACAATATCCAAATGCATGGCATACCAAACCATCACCCTGGTGGGAATGGTGAAACAAAAGCAAGGGAAACATTCCCCAAGAATGATGAGCTTACCTGGTCTCAGCTCAATACCGGCTCTCCCGGCCTCATGGTAACCACCACTAGCAGTATGAATCTCACGCCCTACACCAGGCATGCAGATAAACAATCAGTAACGGTTTTCAACAGTTTATATGAAAGGAAACACTCTTCCTTTCAATATCAATCTCTCTCTGTCTTCTAACTTAAGGTTCATCATGGTCTCTCAGACACCCCCAAACCATGTACCAAGGCTCTTGCATGTCTCAATATCATCAAGTGACTCAACACAATAGTCACACATGCATAACCATAGAGCCCAAAACCAAAGTTCACCAAACTAACATCTGAGAGCTAATCCTTTATCACTAAACCGTTCTAAACACATTTTTCTACAGGACCCATAGCTAAATCTAACCCCAACTTAAGTGGGTCACTATTCACCTAAAACCCCAAATCACAAATCAACCAGAGGAACTTGAGTTTCTTACCTCAATAACGACAAGAAAGGCTCGTGGACCGCTTCTCTTAGCTCAGGTGTCCAAGAATCGACGCCGTTACTCGCCGAACTCGAGTTCTTTGAAGTTCCCTTGAGATAGGGACTTCTCTGGTTTTGGGTTTTTAAGAGAAAGAGATGAAGGATTATAGCTCACCAAAGGTTTCTCGCAAGGTTTGTCACCAAAGGAAAGTGTTTAGACCAAGAAATGGAGGTCTAAGAAGCTCAGTAATGGAAGTGGAACGTTTAGAGGAAGAAGAGAATGAGTTTTTGGCCTAGAAATTCGTAATCTGACCCTTTTATACTGGGCCTGACCGACATGCCACGCTATCCGTGCCACTCTGGCACTGATGGCGCCAAAATCCAGTCCATCTGGCGCCACTTTGGCGCTACTGGCGCCAATTTCCAGCATCTGTGGCGCTACTGGCGCCAACTTCCAGCATCTGTGACGCTACTGGCGCCAGACTCCGTCCATCACTAAATTCGTCGCTAATTTTGTCGCTAAATCCGTCACTAAGGCTGTTGTGACAAAATTTTATAAATTTAAATTTTTATTTCTTTTATTCCTTTTTATAAAAGCTTAGGTTATTATAAACAGCATATTGTGGACCTCCCTTATGAGAAGGACTTCTATGATCACCAAATTGCCACCTAGGCGAGACCCATCCAGATGAGTCAAGAACTTCTTGACCATTGTCAGAAGGAAATCCAAGACCTTTAGCAAAAGGGGTTAATCTGGAAGAGCAAGAGTTCTTAGTCTTGTTCTGCCTTCTATGTCAACAAATCAGCTGAAATTGAGCGAGGTTCTCCTCGTTTGGTTATCAACTACAAACCCCTCAACCAAGTCCTTCAGTGGATCCGATATCCGATTCCAAATAAAAAGGATCTTCTAAATTGTCTTTTTACGCTAAAATCTTTTCAAAATTTGACATGAAATTGGGATTTTGGCAAATTCAAATCAGCGAAAGGGACTGCTATAAAACAGCTTTCACAGTCCCTTTTGGACAATATGAATGAAGAGTCATGCCTTTTGGATTAAAAAAATGCTCCTACAGAATTTCAGAAAATTATAAATGACATTTTTAATCCTTACTCCTCTTTCATTATTGTCTATATTGATGATGTTCTTATATTTTCCCAATCTGTCAACCAACACTTCAAACATATAAACATTTTTATCCAGATAATCAAGAAAAATGGTCTTGCTTTATCCAAAACTAAAATCAATCTTTTTCAAATTAAAATTCATTTTCTTGGTCATAACATCTACCAGGGCACTATTACTCCTATAAATCGTGCTATCGAGTTCTCGAACAAATTTCCTGACCAAATAATCGAAAAAACTCAACTCCAACGTTTCCTTGGATGTTTAAATTATGTAGCTGACTTCTTTCCTCAGCCGAGTAATCTTGCTAAACCACTATATGATTGTCTCAAGAAGACATCCCCTCCATGGACCAATATTCACACTGATCTTGTCAAACAGATTATGTCCCAGGTCCATAACCTTCCTTGTCTTTATCTCCCCAATCCTTCAGCCAAAAAGATTGTTGAAAATAATGCCTCTTACATTGGTTATGGTGGTATTCTCAAACAATCCATTAATGGTAAAGAACAATTAATTGCATTCACTTCAAAACATTGGAATCCTAGCCAGCAAAATTATTCCACAGTTAAAAAGGAGATTTTAGCAATTGTTTTATGCATTTCAAAATTTTAATCTGATTTGCTTAATTAAAGGTATTTAGTTCGTGTTGATTGTAAATCTGCAAAAGAGATTTTACAAAAGGATGTTAAAAACCTTGCATCAAAACAATGGCAAGCTATTTTGAGTATCTTTGATTTTGATATAGAATTTCTCAAAGGTACCTTAAACTTTTTACCTAACTATCTCACCCGTGAACATTTGCAGAGGAGAAGCCAGTAGTGACCCAATGCCAGGTTCTGTAAAATCATCTTCCTCCTCACGAGGAAGAGGTAGAGGGAAAACCAAGGCTAGAAGTGGCTGGCTTAAGCGCCCACTCATCTGGATCTTCATCTAAACAAGTAGAAGATCCTAAAAATCAATCAAAATCTGAGTTATCTACTCAGTCTGGGTCATCCGCCCGGGTATTACCTCAATCTATTACTGAGTCTTCTACTAAGAAATCCAAACCCCAATCCCAAACCAAAGCAGACTATGCCATTCCTATTCATGTCCTTTTGGCCCTTCAGGAACAGGGTCTTACCCACCTTCCAAAAAGCCTTCCATCTAGATCATGGGCAGACATTACTTCTGAAGAAGAAGAAAATGAAAGATGTCTGGCAACCATGATCAGAAACATGAAAGAAACCCCTTTAATCCTCCATCAACCAAAAGGCAAAACCATTGTTTAGCAACCTGAACCCTTGGCGATCCAAAAGCCTAAATCCCAAACCCAATATGTCCCGAAAAACAAATACCAGGACGTCATTCAGATGGAACCTGAATTTTGGGACCCAAAGCCAAACAGAGTTCCCCAGAAAATCTTTCCTAAAGATATTCACGGCAATCAGTACCATTTCAAGCCAACCTCTCTGCTCAAGACCAGGCATTTTTATGAGTTTATTCTGGTGGACACCAACTCAGTCCAGATTAAACATCACAAAAATAAAGACTCTGAGCAAATCGCTTATTCAACTCTGCAAATCCTTAAAATCCTAACACCTAAAGAATTTGGACAATTGAATAAAATAAAAAGATTTTCTCAAAACTATGATCCCATTGGTTTTTCTTATTGGGATTATCAAACTGCCCGGTATAATGTCTTTAATTTCTAGAATAGAGACTTTATGCATTCATGGCTTATCTATTTTAAACAAAATGTCCAGTATAAATTCCCTCAATGATTCTTGCAATGGTGCAATTTTTATGGTCCAATCCTTGAGATACTTCCTTCGGAGGTAGTATCTGGTTTAACAATCTTTACTAAGAAGTTTGAACACCCAGATAGTGATCCCTTTCCGGTGGATTTACACTTCTTCAGTAAGCTGTCTCTCGCCTAGATCTTCCAATGGCGGTATGTCTATAGCAGTGTGCTAGTCAAGGGACAATTGCCGATGCTTAGAAGATAAGCTCTTGTTAAGTGGTGGTCTCAATTTGACCATTCAAGGGCTAATCCATATCAGGTGTCCCTTTGGTTCAAACAACATCCAACCCTCACCAAAGCAGTTGATCCAGAAGCTTGCAAGTTCCTCAATCAGAGATCACAGGTCATATTAGCCTTGGCATTTTCCTCCTCAAAGGAGAAGCTGATCGAGAATATGAAGATGATCTTTAAACTCTTAGAAGAAGAAAAGCAAGCCTCCTCCTCCAAGAAGCCTGTAGAAGAGCCAGTCGAAGCCTCCTCACAATCGTCGGATGATTTCTACCTATTGTCAATTTCTCATACCCTAATTCTGTTCGGATATCAAAAAAATGGAAAACAATTTTTTTCAAAAAATAATTAAAAAATGAATACAAAAAAAAGGAAAGGAAAATGATGAAATGAAAAGAATAAAAAAAGGGAAAGAAAAATA
>PYAF01006226.1:12047-32969 GCA_007407185.1 Glycine tomentella | reverse complement strand
TAAGATAATAAACCAATCAAGTGAAGGAGGTAGGAACAAAGGGGATTGCGCCTGACCACGATTGTTTCTTCCATTGGTAACTCTTTTATACTTTTACTGCATTTTCTATTTTTATTCAAACAATCAATTCACAACAATTATTTCTTTATTTTCTGTTTTAATTTCCAATCATTTAGAATTAATCTTACTGTGAAAATTATCCCAATCTCTGTGGAGACGACACTCAACTTACCTAACTTTATTACTTGTAAACGATCGGTGCACTTGCCGTTTCAATTGCGCAACAAGTTTTTGTGCAACAGCATCTAACGTGGGCATTTGGGAGGGGGGGTTAATTCAAGAATTGTATGCACTTATGATAAAGAATTGTACTTGCAAACTTGGCAACATTATCTTTTAGCTAAGGAATTTGTGATACATAGCGATCATGAATCTCTTAAATATTTGAAAAGTCAAGGCAAACTCAACAAGAGACATGCTAAGTGGGTTGAGTTCATTGAGCAATTTTCTTATGTAATTAAACACAAGCAAGGAAAGTTGAATGTGGTAGCGGATTCCTTATCAAGGAGGCATTGTTTAATTTCTATGCCTGAAACTAAATTGCTTGGTTTTAATCACATAAAGGAATTTTATGCAAGTGATCATGACTTCTCTAGTATTTTTGCTTTGTGTGAGAAGGGGGCTCATCAAGGATATTTTAGACATGATGGTTTCTTGTTCAAGGAAAAGAGACTATATGTTCCTAAAAGTTCTTTGAGAGAACTTTTCATTAGAGAAGCTCATGAGAATAATTTGATGGGGCACTTTGGTGTGGGCAAAACTTTGGCTATTTTACATGAATATTTCTTTTGGCCAAAAATGAGGCAAGATGTGCATAAACTTATTTCTCAATGCATTACTTGTCATAAAGATAAATCTAGATTAATGCCTCTTGGTTTGTATACACCTTTGCCTATTCCTAACTCCCCTTGGGTTGACATTTCTATGGATTTTGTGCTTGGTCTTCCAAGATCCAAGAGGGGAAAGGATTTGTCTTTGTTATTGTTGATAGGTTTTAAAAGATGGCACACTTCATTCCTTGTCACAAGAGTGATGATGCTTGTGAAGTAGCCAATCTATTCTTCAAGGAAGTGGTGAGACTACATGGATTGCGAAGAAGCATTGTGAGTGATAGAGACACAAGTTCATTAGCCAATTTTGGAAGACATTGTGGGGTAAGCTTGGTACAACACTCTTGTTTTCATCAACTTGTCACCCACAAACGGATGGCCAAACTGAGGTGGTAAATAGGACATTGGGACAACTCCTTTGATGACTACCAAGACATGAATGCTTTGAAAATAATAGGAATACTTCACAATAACCAAGAAGGGGGGTGGATTGGTTAAAACCTTGGTAATTTAAAAACTTTTTCAAATCAGAGTTTGAGGATCTTTATCACTTTCAAAAACCAAGAAATCAATTTACCCAATCAAATGTCTCAACCCAAGAATTCATTAGATCAAAATAGAACTTGTTGAACAATGAATATGAATCAAAGAATCAAAGATCAATGAATAAGATGAGAGATAGAGACATAGAATCAACACACGAGCAATTTATACTGGTTCACTTCACAACTTGAAGCTACATCCAGTTTCTTCTAATCAACACTAGATTAGAGTTCCACTATTATAAAATTTCTATTCTTACATGCAATTACAACATCTCCCCTTTATCAACACTAGATAAAGAATAGAAATCTATAACACTATTAGATTCTAAGAGACAAAGAACCAGAGAACACTACTCTGTTCTTTACACTAGAAAACCATTCTCTAGATACAAGCAAGAACCCACTTTACAATAGCAATCTTACACATAAATTCAAAACCAGAATTACACACAGAAATTAAGGAGAGAGACAACCTGATGATCCAATGAATGAAATGCAAATGATTTACCAAATCAGGTTGAGAAGAAATCAAACTCAGAACATGCTTCTCCTTAATCTTGAAAAGAATCTTGCTCAAGAATCATTCAAAGACCCATTGATGTTTTGAATGAAGCAATAAGTAAAAACACTGAGAAAATCACTTAGGAATTGCTTAAGAGGCTTGTGTATACTCAGAAATACGAATGGTAAAGTTATGAAACAAGCTAAGCCTTCACTCCTATTTATAACAGAATTCGTAACTAACTATAATCGATTAAACGCGCCTAATAATCAATTATTACTCTTATGTAATCGATTAAAATAACCATATAATCGATTAAACTATTCAAGAATGTTTTTGGGTTTTTCCAACGAGCAAAATAATCGATTATCCCAAGCTGTAATCGATTAAAATAGAAAGTCTTAGTTTTACAATTTGCATTGTGTAATCGATTACAATATTTGGTAAGCAATTAAAGCAGAAAACATATATTTTCAAAGTGAACGTGTAATCGATTACAGTCTTTGGTAATCGATTAAAATAGGAAAGTGATTTTTCTCAAATAACCTAAGTAATCGATTACAATGTATGGTAATCGACTATCATAGCAAGGCTTAAAAACATAATCAACTATGTAATCGATTACAACCCTTAAGTAATCGATTAAATTCATTAACAAAGCAGTTTTGTTAAAAAACAAAGGCCAAATAATCGATTATTCCGACGGGTAATCGATTACAATGTTCATAAAGATTTTCCAAATTGAACGAAGAACAAAATAATCGATTATATTAGTAAGGTAATCGATTAAACCAGTGAAAATAGCATTTTTCCAAAAACCTTTCACTTAGATTAAAACCTTAACCAAATTATAAAAGCTTTGTTATTTTATTTGAAAACCATTCAGTTAAATGAATGAATGCAAAAGCATGGATCATCAGATTGTCCTTTCTCTTACACTTGAATCAATTACAACACTTCAAGGCATCCAAACATGTTGAAAGCTCAAAACCAATCTTGAATCAAAGTCTTTCCATTCTTCATGATGCTCCCCTTATATCCAACAATCTCCCCCTTTTTGGCTTTGAACATGCCAAATTCTTGATTGATTAAGTGTTGGACTTGAAGTTAATTGAGGGAACCAAATTTTGAAAAACTTGAGCTTTGCAAAACTGAAAACAATTTCAACTCTTTGCCAAGAACAAGTGTTAAAGCATCTGTCGATTGATCCAGCATTCATTTACATTTATATTTTACTTAATTGATTAATTTTTAACACTTAGCTCCCCCTTAATTTGACAATCCATTCCGTTAAAGATTTGGGCAAAATATGTGCAGAAAAACAAGGTAGAACAGATTATACTGCGGAGCATGACCGAATCAATCAATTTCTCCCCCTATTTGGCTTATCAAAGTCAAAAACATGTAAAGCATAGCGGATAATGAATAGGAGAAACAGAAATGGAAATATTCATTAATCAGGGAACCATTACAATGCTTAAAAAATGAAAATAAAAACATGAAAACATAAAAAACATAAGAAACAGAAAAATACAAAGAACTAAAATGACTCAGACTCATCAAACTGAAGAGTAGCTTTAATATCATCTAGCCTAGTCTTAATCTCTTGTTGGGATCACTAAGCATTTCTCTATAGGTGTCAACCCTATGGTAGCCCTTAGGATTTTCATCAAATTTTCTTTCTCCTTCAAAGGAGATACCAGCAACTGACTCTCATACCTCATGGGTTATTTCCATGGGCACTCCATTGACTTAGGACCTCAGTATCCCATCCATGGATCCCTTGGCATTGGTGTAGAACACCTTGCCCAATTCAGGGTAAAAAGTACCCTTTAACTCAACAAATATCCTAAGACCCTGGGTTTCTATGAAGGCAGGAAATTGAAAACCTTCCCTAATGAATCAATCAAGCTCTAAGTATTTGGGAGAACAGACTTGTTTGGTTGCATTAAACTGGAGATAGGTCATACAATCCTTCTCATTTGTGAACCAAAGGTCTAACCTATTTGGAGGAGGCGGATTTGAAGATTTCACCAGCCTTTCTCTTAGGAATTCTTGCTCTCTTAGAAGTAGACATTCTAAACTAGGATTCTAAGCATAGAAAAACAGAGGTTTAGAAAGAGAGGATAGAGATAGGTGTGATTTTGCCATGGAGCAAGGGTTCAATTTATAGAAGATTTTAGGCTCCAAGCTTTTGAAATTTGAATAAAATAGTTGTTAGAACGAATTAACTCACTGCAGAGGATTTAAATTTAAATTAGGTTGGACTTGGGCAGTTACAACTTCCAAGAAAATCTGTCAGATTTTGCAGTAACTCCTCAAATAATCGATTATAATCCTTGTGTAATTGATTATTTCATATGCAGAAACACTAACAGCACACACAGTAATCGATTATTCTTGCAACCATTCAGAGATAGAAGACAATGTGTAATCGATTATTTCTTATTTTAATCGATTATCACAGAGAGTTTTGATTTTCAGAAACACAATTTAGCTTGTGTAATCGATTAACCTGACATGTAATCGATTATTCCAGAAAGTATTGAATTTTGAAAATTTTGATTTTCAGCATTTTAATCAATTATCATTCACTATAATCGATTATTCCAGTGAACGTTTACATTGAAAAACAAATTTTGGTCATTGTAATCGATTAATCCGATGAGTAATCGATTATCACAGAAGAGACCAAATTTTTCAGAAAGGACAAATAATCGATTATAATGGTAGTGTAATCGATTACATAAGCTCAATTTTCACGCTGAATGAGGATTTTAATGATTTTAATCGATTAATTCGACACTAAATCGATTATTACAGAGCATTTATTAGAAGTAACAAAATTTATGCAGCATGACATGAAATTTCTATGTTTTTGTGATGAAGGATTCAATATTCAAAGCATTTCACATGAAAAGGCATACAACATGATATCAAAGCATTTAAGCTAAGAGAGATTAGATTCATCCAATATTCCTAGCATGTTTTTAAGACCATAGAATCTATCTCTAGCCAATGGTTTAGTAAAGATATCAGCCAATTGATTATGAGTGTCAATGAAATCAATTTTGATATTACCTCTTTGAACATGATCTCTTAGAAAATGATGCCTTATCTCAATGTGTTTAGTCCTTGAGTGCATTATTGGATTCTTTGAAATGTTGATAGCACTTGTGTTGTCACATAGCAAAGGTATTTCTTTGAATTCAACTCCAAAATCTTGTAATTGTTGCTTCAACCATAGACTTTGTGCACAACAACTTCCAGCTGAGATATATTCTGTAACACCCCGTAGGCCTCCGACGTGTTATCATTAATAATATCAGTTTAGCGCTTAAAACATAAATTTCAAACCTCAGCAGAAGCACAGAATCGCTTTTCTTGATTCATCATGTATGGAATAAAACATATAACAAACAACTCACATACAAGACATATTTTTCACACCCCTGCTGATCCAGTTTTCATAACATACATAATAAAGACAGATAGCTAAAAGACTTAGGCAGACTATCAAATATACAACATTTATACTCAGGAGGAAATTCTCATATACATATCAGAATGAGTTTTGTACAAACATATACATCAGAGTCTTCACCCCACCGGGTGATACAAAAGAATATCTGCCCTCACCAAGGGTATACAGAACTATACATGTATCAGGTGTACACATACACCATCCCTTATCAAGGGTACAAAATATAATCAAAACAAATCTGAGCCTTCAAGCTCCATCTGCTGCTTCTCAGTCAAGCAGAAACGTCTCTACTCGGGCCTCCTGCCCTGAGACTACTCTCTTCGTCCAGAAGAGTCACCTAAAATCATAAATCCCCACACGGGGTGAGATAACACATCTCAGTAAGCTCAGGGTCCTTGGGAAATCATCCCCACCCTGGCCCATAAATCACAATACACGTATCAGGCAAACACATCAAACATGGCCCACTGGCCTGGCCCTCTGGCCCTCATCATAATATAAGCATCATTTGAACAGATGGCAGAGCTCCTCAATGCCTGGCGGAGCTCCTCAACGCCTGACTGAGCTCCTCAACGTCAATATCACATCAAATATATGGCAGAGCTCCTCAATGCCTGGCAGATCTCCTCAACACCTGAATACATGGCAGAGCTCCTCAATGCCTGTATTCATCTATTGGCCAACAGATATATCTCAATCAAAGAATACATTCATCCAGCACAGATGCACACATATCATTATGAGAATGCAACAATCAATGCATGCATCATGAAATGACCACCGCTCCCCGGAGTGTGGTGTGGCACACAATGGGAATTCATCCCCAGGAACACTGAACTTACCTGTCAAAGGATCACTCTGTAGTTCTTTCCCTGATCTGTGGCTCCCGCCACCAACAATCTCACAATCAAGGCCTAATCAAGGCACATGCAATCTTATATCAAAACCAATCCACAGACATCCAAGTCACAGTACATAACGTAACAGAATTCCCCTATCCTAGGGTTCAATCAAGTCTAGCCCACACTGGGCTACTCATAGACCACTCAAGGTCTATGAAGGCTGCATACTAAACATCTGAGTCATCCCAGACTCAATGCAACACATGCCTAAGCCCAAATCATATCAGCCTTATAACTCAATATATCCATGGAACGGCCTAACCTCAACACAGGTAATGTTCAATTAGCCTCTCAGGCTCATACCATCCCAATCAAGGCTCTAACATATCAGAGAACCATCAACAAGTGACTCTACACAAGTCACACAGGCATATACAGAGCCATGATTCAAAGTTATCCAATTCAAAAATTGAAAGTTAATCCTTCATCACTACAATGCCCTGAGTAATTTCCTCTACAGGACCCTGGGCTAATTCTAGCCCCAGCTCAGTGTGGGTCACAATATCCAGAAAACCCCAAATTCAAAAACAACCGAAGAAACTTGAGTTTCTTACCTCAGTGGCGACCAGAAAGGCTGGAGGACAGCTTTCCTTAGCTCTGTCGTCCGTTCTGCGCCTTAGGTCCTTGCCAACACTCAAGTCTCAGAGGTTTTCCTTGAGAAACCAATTCTCACTCACAAGCGGTTTTTCAAGAGAGAAATTGAAGGATTATAGCTTTCTAGGTGATTCTCTCAAGATTAAAGGTCCTTGGGAGGTGTTTAGACCAAGAAACTAGGTCCTAGGAAGCTTGGGCACTCCAACAATGGAGGTTTGGGCGTGGGGAGAAAGAAGAAGAGGTTTCTTCCTCAGCAAAACGCGATTTGCCCTTAAATACTCAGCCTGCCTGAGGTCTGGCGCGATCCACGCCACCTCTGGCGCGATCCGCGCCACAATGTCGGTGATCTGACGCCAACAGCGCCATCCCCATGCCAACAGCGTCAACTTCCCGAACCTGTGGCGCCATCCGCGCTAATTCCCTCGATCAATTGGCGCTATCAACGCTGCTCCTGGCGCTGACCGAGTGGAAAACCAGAGGAATTGGGTTTTCTAGGACACTTTTGGCGTGACCCGCGCCAACCTCTCGACCTAAAGACGCTACTAGCGTCATCACCACGCCATCAGCGTGAACTGGCCGAATGCGTGGCGCTACCCGTGCCACCCTGGCGTCATTGGCGCCACAACTGGTGGGTCTGGCGCCAACCCTGGCGCGACTCGCGCCACACCTAAAACCAGGTTTTCTAATAAAGAAACCTGATGCCATGAATGAGGGTCCTTACATATTCAGCTTCAGCAGTTGACAAAACAACACAAGATTGTTTTTTGCAATGCCATGAGATCAATGAACTTCCAAGTAGATGACAAGTTCCACTAGTGCTTTTTATATCTAACTTACATCCTACAAAGTCAAAATCAGAATAACCAATAATATTAATTGAAGCACCTTTGGGATACCAAAGACCAACTTTTGGTGTAGCCTTGAGATATTTGAGGATTCTTTTGACTGTTGTTAGGTGAGACTTTTTGGGATTTGCTTGATATCTTGCACACAAGCACACACTAAGCATTATGTCTGGTCTACTAGCTGTCAAATATAATAATGATCCAATCATTCATCTGAATTTTGACTCATCAACCCTCTTTCCATTTTCATCTGAATCAAGGTAGGTTGATGTTGCCATTGGAGTTACAACATCTTTACATTTCTCCATTTCAAACTTTTTGATCACTTCAAGGAAATACTTGGATTGGTTGAGAAATGTTCCATTCTTCATTTGCTTCACTTGAAGTCCAAGAAATAATGTTAATTCTCCCATCATTGACATTTCAAATTCTTTTTGCATAGCTATAGAAAATTTCTTGCACAGCAAATGGTTAGTTGAATCAAAAATTATATCATCAACATATACTTGAACCAATAAGATATCACTCTTATGCCTTTTGATCAACAAGGTTTTGTCAACATGACCTCTTGGGAAAGATTGTTCAAGCAGAAACTTGCTTAGTCTTTCATACCAAGATCTGGAGCTTGCTTTAAACCATAAAGGACCTTTTTAAGTTTAAAAACATAGTTAGGATGTTTAAAATCAGTAAAACCAGGAGGTTGCTCAACATATATATCCTCCTCAATATATCCATTTAAAAAGGCACTTTTGACATCCATTTGAAAGAATTTAAAATCCATTAAACATGCAAATGCAAGCAACAACCTAATTGCTTCCAATCTTGCAACTGGAGCATAAGTTTCCTCATAGTCAATGTCTTCTTCTTGGTTGTAACCTTTAGCAACCAATCTAGCTTTATTTCTAACTATGATTCCACTTTCATCAAGTTTATTTCTAAAAACCCATTTTGTACCAATAGGTTTGAAAGAGGATGGTCTAGGAACAAGTTCCCAAACTTCATTTCTCTTGAATTGATTTAATTCATCATGCATTCCATGCATCCAATGTTCATCATGTGAGGCATGATCAATATTCTTAGGTTCAATTTGATAAACAAAAGCCATATTACAACATAGGTTTCTTAATGAAGATCTAATAGATACTCCCTTTGAAACTTCACCTATGATGTTGTCAAGTGAGAAATCTCTTGTTGTTCTCCAATCTTTAGGCTCTTGAACAGGTGTTGATGGTTTTATTTCAGCACTTGGTTCTTCTTTCTCTTTATTTATGGAATCATTAAGCTGAATAAATTCTTCCATAGGACCTGCATCTACATCACACTTCTTTTTCCTCTTTAGAGGGATTAGACTCATCACAAATCACATGTACAGATTCTTCCATGCACATTGCTCTTTTGTTGAAAACTTTATATGCTTTACTATGTAATGAATATCCAAGGAAAATTGCTTCATCAGCTTTAGCATCAAATTTTCCAAGTATTCTTTCCCATTGTTTAATACAAAACACTTGCAGCCAAAAGCTCTCAAATCAGAAATGTTAGGTTTTCTACCTTTGTATAACTCATAAGGAGTTTTCTTTAAAATAGGCCTTGTAAGTAATCTATTCAAAGTGTACCAAACAGTACTTACAGCATCAGCCCAAAAATATTTTGCCAAATTTGTCTCATTAAGAAGAGTTATAGCTCCTTCTTCAAGAGATCTATTTTTCCTCTCCACAACACCATTTTGTTGAGGTGTTTTTGGAGCTGAAAATTGTGGTTAATTCCATTTTCTTCACAGAATTTTTCAAAATGTTCATTTTGGAATTCTCCATCATGATCACTTCTTATTGAGATAATTTTTCTACCTTTTTCATTTTGTGCAAGCTTGGCCATTTTTCTAAAAACAAGGAAAGCATCACTTTTGGATTTCAAAAACAGAGTCCAAGTGAATCTAGAGTAATCATCTACAATGACAAGCCCATAATAATTGCCACCTAAACTCATAGTTCTAGAAGGACCAGACAAATCAATGTGCAGTAATTCAAGAGGTCTAGAGGTGGAAACAGTGTTTTTACTTTGAAAAGAACTTTTAGTTTGTTTCCCTTTTTGACAAGCATCACATAGTTTGTCCTTTTCAAACTTGAGTTTGGTTAAACCAATCCATAAATCCTTTTTAATTAGCTTGTTCATATGATGTATGTTAATGTGACTTGGCCTTCTATGCCATAGCCAAGATTCATTAATCTTGCTTATTAAACAAGAAGTGTTGTGAAAGATTGCATGATCAATTGAAAGTAAATAAATGTTACTTTTCCTTTTACCTATGTGAATCACTTCACCACTTTGCCCATCACAAATCATGCAGCAATTCTCATTGAATGAGATTTTGAATCGTTTATCACAGAGTTGGCTTATGCTTAAGAGATTATGCTTCAACCCTTCTACATAACGAACATTTTTTATTTTTCTTTTGAAGCTATCTCCAATGTTGCATTCTCCAATGATCTTCCCTTTGTTATTATCTCCATAAGTGACATATCTTCCATCTTTAAGAGTTAGATTTGTAAGCATGGACATGTCACCGTCATATGTCTAGAGCATCCACTATCAAGGTATAATAATGAGGATCTAGCTCTTAGACATACCTCATCTCCATCACTTGATAAATCATCATCTTCTTCATTGATAGTGGAGGTGAGACACATGATTGCTTCTTCATTTTCAGTTGAAGATTTTGATGTTGTTGACTCATTATCTTCCCAAGCTATGTAGGCTCTTTTAGATTTTCCTTCCTTCTTCACCTTGCTGTCATCTTGTTGCTTTTTCAAAAAGATTGAGCATTCAGATTTGATGTGGCCAGGTTTTCCACATTCAAAGCAAGTAAAATTCTTGTCAATCTTCTTGTTGTTGTTATTGTTGTTCTTGTTGTTCTTTATGAACCTTTTGTTCTTGTTTTTCCTCAAGAACTTGCTGAACTTCATGACAACCAAGTTCATGTTGTCCTCTTCATCCTCTTCACTTGAATCTTCCACTTTTTCTGACTTTGATGATGCAGCTTTTAATGCAATACTTTTATTTTTCTTTTCTGCATCTTCAGCACAAGTTAGTTGAGACATTTCAAGCTCATATTCAAGTAACTTACCAAATAGTGCAACCATGGACATCTTTGATAGATCTTTTGATTCCTTGATTGCTGTCACTTTTGGTTCCCAAGGTCTTGTGAGACACTTCAAGATCTTGATGTGTAATTCTTTAGTATCAAAGATCTTCCCAAGACCCAAAAGACGATTGACTATATGAGTGAATCTTGTTTGTAGCTGAGAATGCTTTCTATGGTGTTCATCTTGAACATCTCATACTTATGGATCAAGGCATGTTTTCTTGATCTTCTAACTTCTTCAGTTCCTTCATGAGTTATTTATAGCATCTCCTACATGTCTTTTGCACTTGTGCATCTCACTGTTCTAAAAAATTCATTAGAAGAAAGTGCAGAGGTAATCATATTCTTAACTTTAAAATCATATTGGACAACCTTTTGTTCAGCATCTGTCATTTCATCCCATTCTTTGGAAATCATTTCATTGCCAACAATTTTCTTAGGAATAAAAGGATCCTTTTGTATAGCATTCCAAGCACCTGGGTCATTTGATTGAATAAAGATTTTCATTCTATTTTTCCAAAAACTGAAGTGCTCCCCTTCAAACATAGGAGGTCTGTTTAGAGAAGCACCTTCTTTGAAGGTCATTTGTGAGGTATTCATTTTTCTTTTTGAAGAAAAGATAGTGATCTTGAATAACTCTCAAGAACCAGCTCTTGATGCCAATTGAAAATAATATAAATACTCACAATAACCAAGAGGGGGGTGAATTGGTTAAAACCTTGGTATTTTAAAAACTAATTCAAATCAGAGTTCAGGATCTTTATCACTTTCAAAACCAAGATCTTTTTACTCAATCAAATAACTCAGCCTCAACAAATCAATAGTTCAAAACAGAACTTGTTGGACAACGGATATGAATCAAAGAATCAATGACACAAACAATTTATGCAGGTTCACTTCACAACTGAAGCTACATCCAGTTTCTTCTAATCAACACTAGATTAAAGTTCCACTATTATAAATTTTTGTTCTTACAAGCTTTTACAAAAACCCTCCCCTTTATCAACACTAGATAAAGAATAGAAATCTAAAATCCTATTAGAAATCTAAGGAGCAAGAACTAGAGAACACTACTCTATTCTTGAGCTAGAGAACCCTTCTCTAGAACCAAGCATGAAGAACCCACTTTACAATAGCCAATTACAACAGAAATTCAGAAGCAAATTTACACACAAAAATTAAGGAGAGAGACAACCTGATGATCCAATGAATGTTATGCACATGAATTATCAAATCAGGTTTAGAAGCAAACTAAATCAGAACATGTTTTTCCTTAATCTTGAAAAGAATCTTGCTCAAGAATCATTCAAAGACCCATTCATGTTTTGAATGAAGCAAGAAGTAAAAACACTGAGAAAATCACTTAGGAATTGCTTAGAAGGCTTGTGCATACTCAGAAATACGAAGTGGTCAAGTTGTAAAACAAGCCAAGCCTTCAATCTTATTTATAACAGAATCTGTAACTAACTGTAATCGATTAAACGCGCCTGATAATCGATTAATCCGCTCATGTAATGTATTAAAATACCCATGTAATCGATTAAACTGTTCAAGAATGTTTCTGGGTTTCAGCAACGAGCAAAATATTCGATTATCCCAAGCTGTAATCGATTAAGACAAAAGTCTCAGGATAACAAATGCATTATGTAATCGATTACAAGATTTGGTAATCGATTAAAGTAGAAGCCTTATATTTTCAAAATGAACCGTGTAATCGATTACAAGCTGTGGTAATCGATTAAGATAGGGAAGTGGTTTTTCTCAAATAGCCTATGTAATCGATTACAGATAATGGTAATCGATTATCCCAGCAGAACTTAAAATCAATGATTAACTATGTAATCGATTACAACACTTAAATAATCTGTTAAAATCATTAACAAAGCAGTTTTGTTGTAAACAAAGGCCAAATAATCGATTATTCTGATGGGTAATATATTACAATGTTCATAAAACATTTTCCAAATTGAACGAAGAACAAAATAATCGATTATATCAGTAAGGTAATCGATTAAACTAGTGAAAATAGCATTTTTCCAAAAACCTTTCAATCAGATTAAAACCTTAACCAAAATATAAAAGCTTTGTTATTTTTTATAAAAAAACCATTTAAGTTTATAAATGAATGAGTGAATGCAATGCATGGATCACCAAATTAGCCTTTCTCGTCATATAATACAATTAAACAACTTCAAGGCATCCAAGCATGTTGAAAGCTCAAAACCAATCTTGAATCAAATCCTTTTTAATCTTCATGATGCTCCCCCTATATCCAACAGTCACAAGGCTCTCACACCCAACTTCATAATTCTCAATCACGTTTAAAAACTCAAACCTCTCACATTTCAACTTCACGCCTAACCTCACAAAATCTCATGCCCAGCTTCACATTTTAAAACTCAACCATCTGTCATTGTCATCTCATGCTTGACCTCACAATTGTCATGCCTAGTGTGAGGTCGTCCCTCTGCACCAACATGGGGAGTTGCAATTTTGCAACTCTCACCATTAATGGCTTCCCAAATGTTCCTCAACGCATACAAATGTACCATATATTATCTATTAAGCATTGAAACATAAAACTAACACCAACCCACTAAAGAATCATGCATTTCAAGAGTATTTCCCCAAATCTATAAAGTTAGGGTTCAAACCCAACTCTCCCAATTCCACAACAAAGATCTATGTCCAAGAGAAGAAAAGGGGAAGGAAATTAAGAGGAAGAACTCAGAAGATGATGCCAAGAGTGTGGGTGTATGCATGTTTCTTGATCTTTCTCTCTTCGTCTTTCTTAGTAAATGATTGATGTGTGAGTGGTGACAAGTGGGGAAGGGTTTTTAGTGCTCTTAAGAAGGTTGGGGGCCTCCTATTAGGCCTAATATCTTTTCTCTCTCAAATTATCTCTAGCCCACTCCTTAAGTAAATGTTTAGAGTAAAACACATAATGTAGAGCAATTATAAATCACATTATATTATGCACTAATAATGATACCTTGTAATATTATCACTGGTATCTTATTTTTAGGATGTGACATTTCTACTCTTCATCAACAAGTTATGGGTGCAACAACCTCATCTCATCCTCCTTCTCCCACATAGTCTCCTTGGAAGTAAGACCCTCCCAAATCACTGTAACTAAAGGAATAGTTTTGTTCTTGAGGATTTTCACATTGTGATCGACAACCCGAATTGGTCTTTCCTCAAGGTGAGATCGAGTCTCAATTGAATTGACTCATTTACTATGACATTAGTGTAATAAAGAACATGCATGTAAAAAGATTGAGATACTTTTTTTCGATGATGGATGGGTTCCATCACTTAGAATTCCCAACAATGTGGTAAAGGTCCCTTGAAACGGAGGGCAATATAAGTACAAGGTCATGTCATAAGATCAAGGGGAATTCTCATTGAAAGTTTGAGCTCAATACTTGCCATAGGATGAAAAAGACAATGAAATAATGTAAATCATACAAAACTTGATGTTTAAGGTTATGTTTATGCTTTAGGATATGTTGAAGTAAAGCTATATCTTTATGATGCAATCATGAGTCACATAGGTATATTGTTACATGTTTAGCACTCACTAAGACCTTGTCTCAAATTAGTTTAGTTTTCATGTTCCAGATTGAACAAGTTATGGAGAATGAAGACTCTTGGCCAAAAACGTGCTATGTTTTGTGTATTGGTGAGTTTTAGCTTATTATTTTTAGATACTTGAATATGTAGTTATTCTTTTGTATGTTCAGAAATTCTTCCATGTGACATGTATATGATGATTTACTTGAAAATGATGTATGACTCGTAACTTTGAAATTCTTAAGTAATGAAATCATATATGTTTTTATTATCTGCATTAGTCAACAAGGATTCATGATTCATCTTCCAAAGAAGGGATCTAATTCTTTCAGTCCCATCCTACTTAACAATAAGCTTAAGCAAAGGTTGTTCTGGCACTTCACAATTACTAACTAAATCATAAGTTGACCTCATAGAAAAAATTACCATCACTAGTCCCACTCCAACGATCATCAACAAAATATTGGAAACAATATGGTTAGGGAGGTAGAGTTTGAAGCTATCCACCTTCCAATTTATATTAGCCTGGACACTTTTGTTTTTGAATTTATAATTGCATTTGCAAAAGAACCTTGTAATCTCAAAAACACACAATTAAGTTTCTTTTCTTATCTGTTATTTGTTTATTTCATCAAAAACTCTGGAGTTTTAGAATAATTGAGACTTTAAAGAGGAACTATTAGGTCACCCTCAATCTGTCAAGCTTAACCCACTTTCCCAACTACCTTTTATTTAAATTCCACAATCTTAAAAAGGCTTAAAAGAGGTCCCTGATAAATTATTGTTAGGTTTGGACAACCCACTAACCACTGGACGGACCTACCACACCTTGGATTTTGATGTTTACAGAAGTATAAATTATTGATGAACTTATGAGTTGTTGTTTAGTACGCAAGACTAACTTTGTAAAAGAGCTCACTTGACATTATATCAACATCTACAATTCTAGTAAGTCGTATCCATTTTCAAAATGGAAAATAGTTTTATTAAGAAATATTCAACATTCAACATGTTGTTAAAACAATCGTGTCCACTTATTGTGTATATCAGTGTTATCACACTAAGCTATTCTTAGTTACGTCTATTGGACTTTAAATCCTTAAGCACTTATTTTATATCCTCACAAGTGACATCCAGCAAGGAGCTAAAGTCTCTGTTAGCCAAAAAGGGACGTGCAGAATATTCCTCAAGGGTCATTTTCATTACAGAAAAAGAGTAAAATTTTGAAGTGCTCTCTTTTTTAACTTAAGTTTTTCCTCTCTTTATTTGAAGTGCTAACATTTGAAATATAAGGAAAGCACAAAATAGAGGGCTTTTGCAGAATATTCCTCAAAGGTCGCTTTCATTATGAAAGAAGAGCACATGCAACTGTGTGTACTATTATTCCTATCCTCGTCATTCAGAGCACGCCATGTGTTTTTTACTCCAATTGTGAGACAACGACTTGTATCAATTGATCCTATAACAGATCCTTAACTAAAGTCTATAAAAGGCATCTCTCCTTCAAAATAAAATGTAGACAAATCAATCAAGTAAAAAAAAGCGAAAACTCTTTGAAGTGAACCTCTGCATAATTGACTGGATGATATACTCAACACCTAATCTTCTCAATTCTTTGCTAAGCAAAGTTATTTGTGTTCAAGGTTAACTGTCTATTCACTATCTAAATGTTGTTGAATCATTGTATTCATTAAAAATTTTGTTTGTGAAAGCCAAGTGTGGCTAAGTGTTAAACAATACTTGGGTTCTCTTAGATTCAGGGAGAGTTTAAGGATGTGCCAAAAGTGGTAAAGAGAATACTTGTATAGTCAGGAGTGACAAGACATAATACTTGTTTGTAATCAAAGTTTTGATTAGTATAAGCCTTTACAGTTGTGTAAAGGAGAACTGGACGTAGCTCTATTTAAGTGAACCAGTATAAACCAAGTGTTTGTACATCTCTTAAGTGATTTTATTGAGTATTATTCTAAGCTATTTTTGGTATTGTCTTCACACCAAGGTTTCACTGTAAAGCTTTGTGAAAAACTTTTGTTCATCAAACTTGTTTTTTCTTCTCAGTGGATGACTTCTTTATATCTATCTTCCTAAGCTTTCTATTAAAGTCTCTATCTGTTAAAAAGTTAGTATCTTTGATTAACATGTTATTCAACCCCCCATTTAGTGTGATTGTTGTTAATTTAATTAGCACAATTTGGTTTGAGTCCCTAATAAATTTTTTATCGTGTTAAGTCCCTAATAAAACAAAAAATTATTTTTGATCCTTGTTATTTTGTTTTAGTTCTTGTAATATATCTATTTTTTGTTTTGGTCTCTGATAAAATATAAAATTTTGTTTTGGGTCCCTATCAAATAGTTCTAGGAGGACTAATACAAAATAAATAAAATTTCATAAGGAGCAAAATGAATTATATATATATATATATATATATTGGAAGGACAAAACAAAATACAAGAACAAAAAACAAAAGCTTTTATTTAGGGACTCAATACAAATAATTTTTTTTTATTATACTCAAAACAAAATTCGTTAATTTATCAAGGACCCAAAATATATTTAAGACCAAAAAAAATCTAAATGGGTACCCAAAAGTGACTTTCTTTTAAAAAAATCAAGGGTATCTTTTCATTTATGCTAACACATATTAAAGAATTTTGATCAAATAACAAAAGTTTATTATGGACAATAGTGATTAAATAAAGAAAAAAAATTAATAATTTTTAAAATAAATTACAACTGCACTCCCTATATATATTTTTCGAATTGAGCTCAATACTCTGTATTATATGACATTACTTTTAACCCCTTATTGTAATGTTGTTAATAGACCATACCGTTAATTGACTTCTCTTGAACTCTTATTTTTTCTTAGTTAATTTGACTTCTCTTGGACTTTTATTTTTTCACCTTAACTCAATTTTGGTCTTATGAAAATAATTGGGCTTAATTGATAATTGTTACTTATTTTCGGATTTTGTGCTTACTTAACCTATCTTCCTTGTGCAAAACCTATAGGATTCTATAGAACTCCAAATGGAGCATATGACACTACTAGAAAATAAGCTTTTAACATCGGTTATTTTTTACTTTTAATATCAATTTTTAATCGATGTTAAAACCACCCATGTTAAAAGTATACATGTTAACATCAATTTTTTTAACATACACTACACAACATCGGTTTTCAAGAAAATTGATGTTGTATGATAAGAAATAAACAAAAAAAAATGTAAAATATGAAAAAATCAACATCGATTTTTTAAAAATAAAACAATGTTGTCGAATACCTGACAACATCGGTTTTCGTAAAAACTGATGTTGTAAGGTTCAAAGCAACATTGGTTCTGGAAAAACTGAAGTAGAAATGGCACCTTCTACATTGGTTTTTCCAAACCCGGTGTTGTATAGTACTTACAACATCGATTTTGGCTAAAATCGATGTAGAAATTTATTTTTTCACATCGATTTTTCCAATACCAAATGTCGCGTAGTCACTTTCTACATCGTTTATCACAAAACTCATGTAGAATATCATTTTTTTATAAAAAAATATGGCATATTCTTCTCTTTATTTCTCTCCTTGTAATATTAGAAAACATATTAAAAGCTTAAACAAAATTGCACTACCATACCATTTGAAAGTCCTATAGTACTAATAAGATCTTGCTAGATTAATATATATATATATATATATATATATATATATATATATATATATATAACAAAAGAAAGGGGAGATTTTGCCAATATCAAATCATCCAGTTGAAGGTTAACACGCCAATAATATAGAAAATGCAATTTTACTTACAAAATTTTCTATTGAAATGAATGGAATACCCTGAAAATGAAATTACAATTTTCTAATTCTTTCTAATGTTGCAATTCATTATATTAAGGATTTCAAAGTGAAGCAGTCAACCAATTCAAACCTGAACTAAAGGAGGTAGCAAATTCTCAAGTTGTTTTGCTGTCAGCTCTTGCATAGCTGAACAAGAAGATCTGGCAGCATAGAGAATTTAATAAATAAATAATAATGCACTAATATATTGGTTACATACTAAAATAGGTTTATAGAGTTTGAGTAAATGATTCTGTGGGACAGCCTTGTTAGATTGATAAATTAATCACGTGCCTTGTGCAAGTAAACATAAGCAAGTTGAGGGAAGAGGGTGAAAATGGACAATGTATCTTGACATGATGCATGGTATGGTAGTGCAATTTTTCAAACCCTTCTCCCACTTACTATATTTTCTTTCTCTCCTGCCACTGCCAACCACATCCTAGATAGGGAAGGATATGTTTACCTAGAGTGCTCTACACTACAATAAATTGAAAAAGGTAAATATTTCTAAGGTTCAGAAAAATACCCTCTTGAACATCAAGGATGACTTTCGATCCATATTAATTGTTTAAATATGAAATACATTCTTATTCACTCAGGAAAGCTTAATAATTTCAACTTTGTATTTGCAGCTCAAAAGGGAGGGAGGAAAAAAGAAGCTTAATGATAACATAGGAGACCAAAAATGCCTATGAGAATTAAGATAATTGACCACTCTTATTACCTTTCTGGATCCCACGAATTATCAGAATACGTCCATTTTGATGGAAAAAGTGCACTTGCTGGAAATTTACGCCACTTGAAACAATCTTCACATTGAGCCCACTTGATCTTTTCACTGGCATAAATAAAGATCATTGCTAGCAATTAATTTACATACATAAATTAATTAAAAAATATCACCCAGTCTGCTGAGAAATTAATGTGTTTCTTGAGAACTTGGTAATGAGACATACACAAAAATAAAAAGTATATATATAAAATCCCTCAGAAAGTACAGAAACAGTCAAAAGCCAATGCTTGTCTCGAGGTGAGAGCAACCACACGAAATCAAATTACATATATCATCATCATAATTAAAAAATATCGTAGGTTTCCCACTAGAAATGCTATGCATACAACAAAAATTCATTCAATATCTCTGAGTAAAACTATGTGTGTGTGTGAGTGAGTGTAATTTGATTTCGTATGAACAAATATGTAAAAAATTTAAAAACAACCAAGACATACAAAGAAAGTGATCAAAATCTAATTAAGGATAAGTGATTTACCGCACACTATCACAGGTAAAAATTGTTGGCTTCCCAAGCACTGAAGCTTCCTGTAAAAGCATTCTCATCATAATAAAGGTTTCCACAGTGCATAATAATTCCCAAAACTTTTTCAATCAAATAAAGCACCAAGAAAGATGACAACAAAGGCAGACACTAAAATTCCAATTCAACATTGGATGTACATCTATAGAGACTGTGACTTTAGCATTTTAAACCAGAGACGTGTTTTAGTTAAGGGCTGGATGATGAGGAATAAAGGTGTCAGAATTTGAAGATTTAACATACACAATACTCAACTAAGACTAGTTGAGGATCATTAGTCTCCATTGCCTTTCCTGTCTACTCAGCCAGTATGACTAGTGAACTTTAGTATTTCTACTCACAAATCTTATAATTTATTGGATTGACTATATATTTTAACTAACATTATTTTCTAGTAGTACATGTGAGGAAAACAAACAACTTATCAATGATCCCAAATTTGTAGGGAGTATCTGGCCCAACTTTAGGAAGTGTTTCGAACCAAAAGTCTTGAGTAGAATCACAACTTCCAATTCTATGGTAGTATTTTGTCTTATACTGAAATAGGGAAATCATCATTGAATAAACTAATTGAAATTTTTTTACAGACAACAACGTTAGACTTCACTTCTGAATTTATTTTACTTTTGACGTTGTAATTTGCTAATACTATGCCAGTGATGATAATTCTACGTTCTCTCCAAATTTGATCAACGATTAATATAGGATGCACGAATGTATGATACAAGTTACAGTGGCATCTAACATAGCCAATGTTTGGTCTTTAGAGAAAATGATAATTTAAGTTCATAAAGTCTGACCTTGTTTTAATTGATGGAAAATTGAAAATAATAGGAATATCAACAATAACCAAGAGAGGGTGAATTGGTTTAAATTTAATTTTTTTTAAATTTATTTATAAAATCAGAGTTAAAGGATCTTAATCACTTTTAAACTAAGAATGCTTCTAATCAATCAAATCACTCAGCTCAAGAAATCAATTGCTCAAAACAGAACTTGTTGAGTAATGATAATAATACCAAGAATGTAACACCCCGTAGGCCTCCGAAGTGTTATCATCAATAATATCAGTTTAATGTTGAAAACACAGTTTATAAAACTCAGCGGAAGCACAGAATCGCTTTTCTTGATACATTATGTATGAAATAACATCAACTCATCAAAATCACACACAAAGCATAAAAGCACACCCCTGCTGATCCAGTTTCTCATAATACATAAACCATACAGACAGATGCCTATCAGAAATAGGCAGATATATCATTATACCACAGCTATACTCGGGAG
>PYAF01006225.1:7279-84300 GCA_007407185.1 Glycine tomentella | reverse complement strand
CCCAGGAAGATAGCTACTGCCACTTTCTCCTTAGAAGACATGAAGACCGTCAAGACTGCTGCTAATGCGGTAATACTTCTTCCTCTTCAACTTCATTAGTATTAAATCATTCATCCCCTCCTCAAAATCCCACTCACTTTTTTAAACATTCTTCTTCTTTTACTAAAAATATAAATATTCCTATTTCATGTCTTAATCTTTGCTTCCTAATTTCACTATGGACTAAACATTTTTAAACAAAAGGTCAGAGGATTTATTAGGTTCTACGATTACTCTTTTCCCCTCTATTTTAGGCATCACAATTGACAGCTCATACTCGTGTATAGCTAGGGCGGGAGAGATTGTAGTCAGACATAAAATATAGTTGAAAAAAATATAAAAACACAAAGAATCTGCATTTATTTATATAAAAACTGTTCAGAAATTTAGACACGTCTCATTATATCAATTTTTTTTTTATTTTGCATTTTCTTTCTTTGCAGTTTGCATCTTACAATTTTTTTTCTCCTTCCTCTCTCCAACAAATAAATTGATCTATTTTATAGTGTCATTGATTAATTTTATTCAATATTTACCTATTTTATTATTATTGACCAATCCCACATTCTTTACTGACTAGTTTCATAAGTATATTGACTAATGTAACAATTAAATTAACTATTTATGGTGAAAAAAATTATTGGAAAGGTTCTCAAGTTCGGATTGCCCTTTCAATGATCCCATGTTAAATAAAAGAATTATAGACAAAAGGCAAAGATTAAAAACAACTTAAGTAAAAAAAAAAAAAAAAATTAAAAAATCGGTTTTATTTTTCAATATTTTTTTTTACTCACAATTAGTGTAAAATTTTACACGATCAATAAAGTCTGAACCAAATAGCGTCACCTAATACACTAATGATAAATTTATTAAAAATGAAAATACTGTTATTTAAAATAGTTTTTTTTTTTTAAAAAAATATAGTAGAAAAAGTTTAACACTAGTAATGAACTTCTTTCGTCAATTATTAAATTTTCTTTGTGATATGGTGAAACCCCTAGGGTTGAGTCACCAGATGATGTGAAGGTTTATATAAGAGTTTGAATGACCTTAAATTTAGTCTAATGGGCTGTGGGCACATAAATCGGTGTTGCTTAACATGTGAGCAGGACATTCCAATTGACATCTTTAATCCAATACCAAGTGGATAGTTAAGTTGTTATTCCATGAATAATCTTTTCACCCAATTAATACGTAGGTCTTGCTAACTTGCCCTTGGTGTTTTTTCTTTTTTAAATGAAATTACCTTTTTTTTAAGCGTAAATGTGATTACCTTAATCAAAAACAGGATACAATTTTGTCTTTGAAAAAGGTTCCAATACAATGTGGTCTTAATATCCATTGCTATACAGTATGCTATAATTTCCAGTTATATACAAAAGAAGGACAATAATTGATTAGATATTCTTGTAGGCCGAAGGCATCCCCTTCTTCTTCACTGGCTTGCAAAGCGGGGACTGTGTGTAATGTTGTATTTTTTTAATTGATTGTTCAAGTGATTTAATTAAACTATAAGATAAATTAAATTTAGTTTAAGCACTTGAATTAATTAATTAATAAATTTGATAATTTGATTGTATGTGTGTATGTGGTTATTGAATTTTAGTCTTTTGGACTTAAGACGATAGACTTTAGTTTAGGGTAGACAAGGTGGGTGTGTATAGTAAGGTGTAGGTTTAAAAATGAGAAATTATAAGAGTCATAAATCCTCTTTTGTGCTAAAATTTTCTCTCAACACATTTCTCATTACAATTCTCTCCTCTCCAAAAACCGTCATTAGAGAACCTTGAACCTTAATGATGTGCAAAAGAGAGCTCATTTCTCCTATATAGTGGTTGTTGACTAGCCCTAGGTGAGATAATCTCTTATTTTTCCTCTCTTTGAGTTCATTTTCGATTTCCCTAGAGCAATCATGAACTTTCATTGAAAAGTTTGGTTTTAAGGGATTTTGATTCTGTTTTTGGTTGGCTTTGAGGTTGAGTCGATTCTAGTATAGTGTGGTTGTTGTGGGATTGAAGGAAAGTTTCCTACTTGGACCCAAAGCTCACTCATTTTTCCTTTCTTCTTCAAAGAGTCATCACCTTGGGTTTGATAGATAAGGAAAATTTTATCCTTTTATATGCTTAGGTTGTTGTGAATTGGTTTCAAGGTTGCTGAAAAATGAATCATGTTGTTAAAAATGGAAGTTTGAGCATTTGAGGTTTTGCGTTTTAAAATTTGGGTTGTTGTTTATTTGATGAATATTGATTAAAAATTCCTACTTGTAAAGTGTTTTGATGTTGTTTATGTATTTGGAATTGATGGGAAAAAGTTTGAGTTTGTTTTTGGATGATTTGGAAGTCATGAGAAGCAATTCTACAGAAAATTTGAAATTCTGCAGAATTCGCGTCTAGTGACCATTTTTGCGTCCAACATCAAGAGTCGTGTTCAGTGACCATTTTTAGTCTAGTGATCAGTTTTGAGTTCAGTGACTATTTTGAGTCCAGTAACCAGTTTTGAGTCCAGTGATCACTTTGAGTTCAATGACCAATTTTGATGTAGATGTGATTAATGTTTGTTTTTCTTACATAAATTTACTATTTGAGGTCTTAATAAATTTATGATTACATGAGATGCGGTTGAGATGATGTTATTTTATCATTAGAGTTAACTTTATGTTTATATTATGAGATTCACATCCATATGAGTTTTTGGTGAGTTGTTTGCAAGAATTTAAGGTGTTGGAATGTCTTGCTATGCTTATTGAATTATATATGATGTTATAACCTCTTATGATGTTGAGATTGGTGATGACTTATGATATTGATTTAAATGATTATAACATACATGCATTGATGAATGACATTGCATGTGAGTAGGCACGTAAGTTAGGGGTGCTAAGAAGATCTTCAACCTAGTGCTGCAAGTTGTTGTGGTGGCTAACGCCGAATAAGCCTATAGAATGGATGAGTGGGCGAATCTCTAGATAGGTTAAGGTCTTTGCAAGCCTTACCAAGGTAAGCCACTACTCACGCTCATCCATTCTCGACAAAATCACACTTCTTCCACAGGATTAATTCAAGTATTCCCAAATAGTTAGATCATAGAGTGCAACTATGTTAAAAGATGCACTTGGATTAATCACTCAAAAGGTGAAATTTTCCGAAAGTAAAGAGTCAGCTTGACATAACATGATAGTTAGACATATGCATTGATAATTGTGACTTGAGAATGATGTGTTATTTGAGAAGTTGTATTAGTACATGACTAGTAGAAAAATAGAGGATTTTTATATCTCTTTTTAACATCTTGATATTATATTTTCTTTTATGTTTCCTTTTAAAATTACCCTTGTGTTTTCTGTTGAACTGTGATGATAGTGTCATTTGATACGAGAGCAGATTATGATATATCCTCTGAAAAGCATGTCACTCGTGTTGATGTGACTTGGTGGTGGACTTAGGGACGAGATCGAACCTTTTGTCATTTATTTATGTTTTGTCTTGGTGAAGACCAGCTTAGGATTTATATATCTTCATGGACCTGTTTTATTTATCCCTGTATTGGACCTTTGAGTTTTGTTTGGAGATTTGTTTATGAGGTTTGATGATATAGTGCCTTGGGACATACATACCTTTATATTTTACGACTCGAAGACCTTTTATAGATGAAGTTTATATGCACGCTTGTATTAAAAAAAAACATTATGCACATTTTCATTAATTAAACTAATTCAAGAGTTTAAAAAGACTAAAAATGAATGTTTCCATGTTAAAATCTTAATGTTTCATAGCATTTGGAGTCGTTATACTGTTAATATGCATTAATGCTGTGTTTTCACTACCCACAGTAATATGATAGAAAAAGTGAAGACAAACTTCAAATTTATGGATGCAACTGTACACAGGCCAAATTGATGGAATACTAGTATTTATGAGTACTTTTCTTTCTTGTGCAGTAATTGTTAATGGTTAATTTTTGCTATTCTGCAGACCATAAATGACGTTCTATTTGCAGTTATATCATCTGGGATATCAAGATACCTGGACTTCCGAGCACCTAATGGTAAAAGTCATTTTTATTTTCCAATAAACACAACTTCTCTTTCTACTTAATATGCTTATACACAAAGGCGTGTGTGCACACAGAGACCCACATTATCATAGTTGATTAAATAATTTTTTATCCCTTAAGGGCTGCGAGATGGTGTTCAGCTAACAGGGTTAGCTATGGTTAATTTAAGAAAGCATCCAGGATTACAGGTCTACTCTTGCCCAAATTTACCTTCCTTGTCTACCTGTTTTCTAAATGTTTACTGAGTTAGGATAAAAATGTTCTATTACTGATCAGGAATTATCCAATTTGATGAGAAGCAATTCAGGAGCAAGGTGGGGTAACAAATTTGGTATGATTCTCCTGCCTATATATTACCATAGAACCAACACTTCAGATCCTTTAGAATATCTGAAGAGAGCTAAGGCAATGATTGACAGAAAGAAACGATCTCTAGAAGCCAGTTTCTCTTACAAAATTGGAGATTTTGTAATGTCCACCCTTGGTCCAAAGGTGCACTTTTTTTTCTTATTTTTAAACTTTTGAGGCAAAATCAATGCTATTTGATTTTATTTGTGAATTGCAGTTTGCTAGCCTTCTAAATTACCGGATACTCTGCCACACTTCCTTCACTATCTCAAATGTGGTTGGCCCGCAAGAGGAGATTATGATTGGAGGCAATCCTATAACGTTCTTAAGGGCAAATAATTCTGCCTTGCCTCATGTACGGCCTCTAAACTCTGTTTTACTCACAGTCACAGCATTAAGCACTTAACTTTGGAGTACAATGGTAAGTGAACGTAACTATGTTCATTGTTGGTGAGCAGGCCCTCATTTTGAATATGGTGAGCTATGCTGGAAGGGCAGACATGCAAGTGCAGGTGGCCAAAGACATCATTCCCGATCCTGAGTTTCTTGCCAAGTGCTTTGAAGACGCATTGCTTGAAATGAAGGAGCAGGTTACGGCCAAAATCTGACATTTGGAGAAATTTGATTTTTGTTAAATGTCACAACATTACTATGAATATTGAGATACATATAATCACAGGCAACGTACTTTACATTGTGATAACGTTTACTTTCTTAATAAATGTTATATAGGGACTTATTTGATACATCCTGCTCTCTCTTACTTGCCATTGATGGCTTATATGACCTATTAATACATAAGTTGAAAGTATTTGAAGCATATTATTAAAATGCATTTCATGCTTGCTTGGCAATTAAAAAGATTAATACAAGACTAATTAAATCTGACACAGTAAATTATAGTTTTTTTTATCAGCACGGTAAATATTTAAAGGATTAGACATGTGATTTGATTTCACTCCCTCATGGGAGGACTTCACCAAATGTCCAGTAGCATCCATTTTATCACTGCCTGAGTTTTCATGATGACAGGAATTCTATATTGAATTATTTATGGTTGTACTCTTCAACAAGCTTATATCATATAAATGATGTTATTGCCCAACTACTGGATAAGAGCAGCCACTAAGCTGATCACAATCCAATTGCTCCTTAGAGCTGTTTAAGGATGAACTTTCAGATAAATCACATATCTTCCAGCAGAGAGCACTCATCTATTGTACTCATTACTCAAGACATCATCGCCCAAATTACCATTTCCCCTCTATAAAACATCAAGGAAGAGATAACAAAGGGAAACAAAGTTGTTTGGGAAAAAACTAAGATGTCAAGCAGCAAATAAAAGGAAATATGTTACTAGATATAGTGGCGGATATAGGACCTAATTAAAAAATAATTTTAAGTTCAAGAATCCAATTAAAAAAATAGTTGACTAATTAGAAATTGTCAAATAATTCAAGGGTTTATAGATTAATTTAACCAACAAACAACAAATGGATTATATAACAATCAATGAAATATACAATTAAAAAATGAAGTAAAATAATAATAAAAAATGAATGTTCTAAAGTGTTGAAGAGTACTCAGGTGAATCATTTTAAATTTTCATTCAATAAAATGTTTTAATAATAATTAAATGTTTTTTTTTAAATAATAGAATGTTCAAATCATAAGTTTTGTTAATTACTTTGATTTGAATATGTGATAACTTTGGCTAAAAATATATGCTAATATTATCGAATAATCTCAATCAAAGTATATATATTTATCATAATAACCTTTTTTTAGATGGATTTTATGGTGGAGAAGTGCTTCAAGTGATCTATGGTGGATCATTGCATATTGCCTTTAGATTAATCAATTGTCACTCATTAAAATAATAAAAAAAAAAAGATTAATCAATAGTCAACTCTCTTATTATAGACTCTCAACACTAGATCCTTCCTCCTTTCTTGCCAACGCTCCTTCTCTATCATGTGCCACTACTGGAGGCAATTTTCGACGACACTGCCACTTTTTTCCCTCATTTTCTTCCTCTTCTTTGTTCCTCCCTCCACCATTTTTTTGCAATCCCCTATTTCTCCTCCTTTGTTGTCTCAATTTTTTAATCCCATCAAGCAAACACAATCGCTATCATTCCCAATCCATCTCTCAAACAATAATGTCTATAGCTTTGGCAAGTTCTATGGCACCAACCTTCCTTGACGTCTGATCAACATTGACATCAAGTTTAATGGGCACCATGTCAGTCCACCATCTGCTCTGATCTCTGTGGATCCAAAAGAGCAACCTCACCTTCAACACCACCAACTACCGCGTGTGTGCCTTGTAGGTCGCCATGAAGGCTCCACACTTCTTTGGTGCTTTATTCCTCAACCTCCTTGCCCCTAAGCATGACGTGTTTATCCCCTTCTTTCCAAAACTATGCGTATTCCTATCTTCTTCTTCTTTTGCATCGTTTTAGTTCCCAATTTTTGCGATATCATAAATTATTTTTATGGTTTGGTGTCAATGATGTTGTGATGTTATTAGGGTATGGATTTGTTGTTATGCATATTATCTACTAGAATTATTATTTTGATGATCTGTTTGTGTCATAAATGAGAGAGTATAGGATAGTTGAAAACGAAGAACATGTTATCTAGTGGATTTTCGTCAAAACATGTATTGGTATTTTTGTGATAAATTTGGTTGTGGGTCATGAAATTGGATTCCCTTTGCTAGAAATAAAAATAGACATCTGGGGATATAGTTTTTGGG
Source organism: Glycine tomentella (assembly GCA_007407185.1). Lineage (NCBI taxonomy): Eukaryota > Viridiplantae > Streptophyta > Magnoliopsida > Fabales > Fabaceae > Glycine > Glycine tomentella. The sequence continues at coordinate 77,100 of PYAF01006225.1, read as the reverse complement.
ACAATAAATGCTCAAAAAGATTGAGAATCGAAGGAGGTATACTTGTCCAAAGTTGAGTGTGTTGTTAGGAAAAATGTGACTGAACAGATCATCTTTGTTTTCAATTCTGTATTTCTACAAAAATGGTATTGAAAAACGAGCTAGACGGTTCGAAATTAGACGTATCAAGCTTTCTACTGATGTATGGTATGCTTTATAATTCATCATATTCCTATTTCAAAAAAAAAAAAAAAATAATAAGTTGACTCATGTGCAATGAAGAAATCTGTTTTCATGATTTTTTATGTCTTAGGAAAAAAATGGTTTTCTTCGTACATGAATTGGAAAATATTATTTACATTTTTGAAAATAGATTCTAAGTGTTACAACATGAGATCAAGTTTTTCTATAATACAATTAAATTGGTTGAGATATTAATCATGAAAGTAGAGTGTTCTATATTGGAAACGATTTTGACCTTTGCCCAGTCAAATATTTATTTGTTTTTGTAGATCTTTTATTTGCATGTGATTTAATATTTTGAAAAATATATTTCTAACCCTTTAAAATGTCATATTGCTTTTTTAAATAAAATTTAATATGATTTGTTGGCATTTTTTACTCTATAACTAGTGATTTTTTATTTTTATTTTATCTTTACTTTTCTTTTTCATTTCTTTCTAGAATTTTAAAGATGACTTCTATGGTTTTTTTTTTAAATGTTTTTCAAATAATTTATATTTTTTTTCCAAAGTTCTCAAAATTGTTTTAAAAGTTAAAATTAATTTAACGATTTTAATTTAGATTTTTTATTGATAAATATTAGTTGGTTAATTTTTCTTGGAAATATCATGGGGAATCGAGCTTGTGATCTCTACCCCTCCCTTCTCCCTTCACCTTTCCTCAACTAGTGAATTAATCTTGCATTTCTAATGATTTGAATTTAGTAAGTTATTTTGTTTGCCTTATATTAAAAAAACTTTAGCCATGATAACTCTTAAAAGGAAGTTGGAGTATTATAACCAATTCATATCTATTTAAATTCCATCATACTCCTATTTTTAAATTTGTGAAATAAAGAAAAATTAATTTTTTTAAGATTTCAATGAAGCTAATTAAAATTCTTAAGTGATTTTTTATAACATTCACTATTTCGTCGGGGGAAAATCTTAAACAATGAGGACAAAAACCAGTGTAATAATAGTTTGGTTATTATTGTTGATGGAATTTACATGCATAAATCCACATGGATATTATGGATATGAGTAGGCACGTAAATTTTTGGTTTACATGTAAGTAAGGTTCAACTAAGTGTAAGAAAAGATTGATGAGGTCATGTACATGAGCTTGGAGCATAGGTAGTCTAACAAATCTCACATCGAAATAAAAGTTATTGCAAGTCTTGTGTCATTGTAAGTCATTGACCATATAAGTCTGTCTTAACAAAGTCATTAATTTATTTTCATATGATTAATATTGACGTGTTCATAATGATTGTTGTACCCATGTTAAGAAAATTGTCTATTTTGATTTATCAGATGATAAAAATTTCCATGGAGTTGTGAATACATATATGGCATAACTAGTTTACATTGTTTAAGCATATGTTTGGTGATTGTCACAATGAAATGTATTTTATTATATATTATTATTGTTTACCTTCGTGGATATGATAGTGTAGATTTAATGTTTTATTAGAAATGTATGCTTGTCCTATAAGTTTATCCTTGCATTGCTTGTTTGTATGTGTTTGACCACGATGATTGCAATTCTACACGGGAGTAAAAGGTGGGCTACCACGGGATCAAATTATTCACGATTGATGTTACATGAGTTATGCTTCTTCTATTTCTTCTCCTTTTTTATATCATCCTAGTTTCTAGTTGAGAGTAAGATGTAGTTGTGACCAGCAAAAAGGAAATGAGTAATAAAGTATGGCTTCCCTTTTTCTTGTATGCATTTACTGATTGGTACATTTATAATGATAAACACATATCCCTTGCCTTTTTGAGATACATCTGACTTCTTGGCATGTAATTTTGCTGAATTTGATGTGTGGTTATTTTGTACCATTATCATAAGGCATGATATATAATTATATATGTGATGTAAGGATGTTTTTAGAAGTAGTTTATGTATATCAATATTTAAATTCTGATTGATGAATGTTGAGAATTGAACCACTAGTGATATCATGCAAAAAAATTACATGTATTTTTTTAAATAATTATAATGATTTTCAACTAAAATAAATATTTTTGCAAATAATAGTTAGGTTGTCATGTGGTGACAACATGTTGTTATATTATCGATATATGAGATAATAATCTTCATTTTTTTAAGAAAATTGTATATATATGAAATAATTTGAATTATGAATAGTAGTAATTAACTTAATTTGCATATATTGTAATTTTGAAATAATACTAAATTAATCTAAAATCAAAATTTATTAATCATAATTATAATATATATTATATGTTTTTATTTTTAAATTTTTGTAATATTAAGTTAGTTTATTAAATGTTAAAAATATAAATATTTTTAATTATTAAAATAATTATTTAATATCGCAAATTTTAGATCATAAAATCAATATTATAATGAAACCTACCTAGTTTTTAAATAACATAAATAACTGGTTATTTATATTAAAAAACTAACAACATCTAAATTAACTATTAATACCGAAGGGTCTAATTAAAGGTTAATGTAAATTTGTGTATAACGGAAATCATTCTAGTTTTGTGGTAGACTAATATCTTTTTCGGTAAAAATAAATAAATAAAGCCTTCTTAATTGAGCCTAAACTCCGTAACGGAAATCATTATAGTTTTGTGGTAGACCAATATCTTTTCCGATTCCGTCTTTCTTATGGTTTTTCCTTATATTTATTTATCGATTCTTTTTGTTTCTGTTATTATAGTTCATTCGTGGCAAAATTCCGCACGTGCCTTTGGTTGGAGACGGTGTCACCGACCTTTCTCTTTCTCTACGGCAAAAGCATCGTGAATCTTCGTCGGCGTGGTCGTCGATAATTTGGGGGTTCCTTTCCAATTCCATATTGCGATATCGAACTCGTGCTTGGTTTGCACTCGATTGTTCACCGTTTTAGGTTCGTTGTAACCCATCAATCTGTTAGGGTTTCCGTGTTCTTTAACATATATTTATTGATTCGATTCGGTACTTAGGGTTTCTCGCTGTACTTATGTTTGATTGAATTTTTATAATATGAATTTAATCTTTCAGTTATCAATTTTTAGCAGAAGGGGATCAACGTAGCGTGATTCTGTAGACCCCTTTTTTGTTGCCTGAATTTAGGAAAAATTATAAAAATATCTTGCATTCAATATCATATGCCTTTTCTAGCTCTTGATGATATAGGTTTCTTCCCACTATTTCATGTCCTTCATGCCCTTTTTGTGCCACTAATGAAATTGATGTCCGTTGATTTACTTTCAAATGGATGTTGGCATTTAATTCCCATAAGTTATCGGTTTGTTTGGTTTGTACCCTGATTACAGGGGTCTGGTACGGATTCAGTGCTAGCTGATGGTGGAATCCTGTTACATTTTTGAGTTATGTGAAAAATAAAGAAGATGAAACTACAGGCACATATTCCGGGGGAGATGTCAGGACAGGTACCTAATCAAGCAGGGTCTCAATTGTCTGGTCTGACCCAACTGAATGGGAATGCACTCCCTCATCAGATGCCACCTTTAGGGGGTGTACCGCGTTCAACAATTAATATGGATCCTGAATTTCTTAGAGCTCGCACTTTTATTCAAGAGAAGATGTAAGCATTTTTTTTTCCATTTGTTTAACTGCACTCTTTCAGGGGTACCTTGACTTTGTTGATTCTTAATTAGGAATTTTATCTGTAGGCATGTAAGAAGTGGAGATTGATATTTTTGTTAAAACTAACTGCAAACATGCTAGCGTAAACTCAACAATGATAGCCAGTATATAGATAGGTTCATCAACGAAATTGATAGTTGAAATCATCTGAAAACAGAAATGAAAGGAAACTAATTTTTTTGACACTTGATCATTATTATTAATTATCTTTTATGTGCCAGTGTATCTGTGTATGCTGTGTGGCTCACTTGCATGGACTAGTTGAATATTTAAGCTAACCTATAATAATTTAACGTAATAATTTTCATAATTTTATTGAGAATCTAAGAACCTGCAGTGAGTAGAACTGTATTTGCAACTTGCTTGACTATGTTGAGTCACACCATGCTTCTTTATCTTCCACTTTATAATTTATGGCCTAACTTTGTATGTGTGGCTATATCATTCTATCAAAGTTGTTGCTACGGGATACCTGCAGTGTAGATGCCATCAAGTGAATTAGATTACTGCATCTCTGTCTCTGTTATGTTCCAATTTCCTCATCTGCACTGTTTTTTTTTACTTAAAAATTATATATAATGTGTGCATATGATAAACTACAACTACAATAGTTTTTTCATTCTCATCAGTAGATATTTTGTTTTACCTTCCAGCTTTGATATGTTGTTGCAACGACAACAGCTGCCAGTTACAGATGTACAGAGAAGGAAGCTTAAGGATCTTGCAAAACGCTTAGAGGAGGGCATGTTAAAAGCTGCTCTCTCTAAGGTTTCTTCCAGTCCTGTAGTTATTTTTCTTATCCAGTTTCCATTATTTGGAAGGATCTAAATCTTGTTTGTGATTTTAAATACTAGAGGTTTCTGATTCTGGAAATAATAACATGGAACCTTCAAACTTATTCCTTAATTTAAATACTATATTTGTGTTGACAATGCTTTGGACTTATCTTTTAGGAGGATTACATGAACTTAGATACACTGGGGAGTCGTTTATCTAATTACCTCCGACGAGCATCTATGAATAATCACAACCAACAATATCCGCAGCTTGTTAACTCTTCTCCAATTGGTACAATGATACCAACCCCTGGTATGTCACATGTTCCAAATTCAAGCATGATGGTTGCATCTTCTATGGATGCCTCAGTGATTTCTGCCAGTGGGTGTAATAGCATAGCATCAACATCTTTCAATAGTGTAAACATGTTACCAGCCGGTGGTATGCTTGGCAGTACCTTAAATAGATTTGATGGTAATATTAGGTGTTATCATACTTCACCAATCCTTTTGCTTTTCTTTTTCTTGTCCTTCATTGTAGAGTCTATGTGTTTCAGGTTTGTCTAATGGTTATCAGCAGTCTTCTACCAGCTTTTCTGTTGCCTCAGGGGGGAACATTTCATCAATGGGGGTGCAGAGAATTGCTAGCCAGATGATTCCCACTCCTGGATTTGCAGTCAGCAGTAATCACTCACAGATGAATATAGATTCTAATAATACTAATGGTGGTGCCTTTTCCAGTGTAGATTCTACTATGGTACCACTGTCACAGCTACAGCAGCAGAAGCAGCATGTTGGTGGGCATGTATTGCAGAACCTCAGCGGCCAAATGGGTAGTGGAATGAGATCTGGTTTACTACAGAAGCCATTTACAAACTCAAATGGTGCTATAAATAGTGGGTCAGGCTTGATTGGTAACAATATACAGCTTACAAATGAACCTGGCACTTCTTCTGACAGCTATGCCTCAACTTATGCTAATTCCCCTAAACACTTGCAGCAGCCCTTCGATCAAAATCAGAAACCAGTAGTTCAGGGTAATATTTCTTACTCCTTTCTTCTCTATTTTATCAAGGAATGATCCTAAGACCTTTACCTCCAAATCAGCACCTGTGTTAAGTTGCATAATTTTTTTGGCTATTTTGTTGTTTGTTGGGTGAGTATATGTGTGTCTGTATGCATAGTGCATGTTCTGTATTTTTGCCTTAGAAATTGACATGTCTCATTAAGGATAACAATTCTATTATCAGGTGATGGATATGGAATGAATAATGTTGACAATTTTACTTCTGGAAACTTTTATACATCTGCGACATCCTCTGGGTCTATGATGAACAATCAGAACACTAATTCAGTTAAATTACCATCAATGCCCAAAACTAGCTCATTGATAAGTGGTCACTCAAATTTGCACGGTATGCAGCAGGCTGCTCATATAAAGTCCCAACCAACTAACCAGCTAGAAAAGTTGAATTTTCAGTCTTCATTGACTTCAAGAGATGGCCTTCTGCATTCTCAACAGCAGTATCAGCAAATTCCTCAACAATTGCAACAGCCAGATCTGTATGCACAGCAGCAATTTCAATCTATGCAAAGTCAAAAGCCTCAGCAGATGATCAACAGTGACACATTCAGTCAGTCTCAGCTATCTTCCAATCTAGAAAACCGAGTGAAGCCTGAACCTGGAATTGAACACCATAAAGAAGTGCCCAATTCTCATGTCTCTGAACAGTTTCACATATCTGAGATGCAGAATCAGTTCCAGCAGAATTCATCTGAAGATTGCTCTAGGGGTGCTCAACATCTTCCATTCCCATCTGGTCACCATGATTTATCATCATCAACACCTCAAATTTCGCAACAAATGTTGCACCAGCATCAATTGGTTGCAGAGTCTCAAAATAATTTCAACAAATCTCTAATTCTAAACCAATGGCCTCAATCACAAGATTGTAACCACATAGCTGACAGTATTTCACATGATCATCTCCACATGGATTTTCATCAAAGAATATCTGGACAAGATGAAGCTCAATGCAATAATTTATTGTCAGATGGATCTATTATTGGTCGAGCTGTTATTTCTAGAGGCTCAGCTGAGCAGCTGGACTCTGGAAATGCTATAAAAAAGGCGCACAGGAATCAACAGAGGTGGCTTTTATTTCTACTTCATGCTCGACGGTGTTCTGCCCCTGAAGGACGATGCAAAGAACAGTTTTGTTCTATTGCACAGAAGTTATGCAAGCACTTAGATGGATGCACCCTGCGCCATTGTCCATATCCTCGTTGCCATCATACCAGGGTGTTGCTTCATCATTTCATAAACTGCAAGGATCCATGTTGCCCTGTTTGTGTTTTTGTGAGAAAGTATCGGCGTGCATTTCAACTCAAGCCTCAGATTCGGCCGGAACCTGAATCAAGCTTGCCAACTGCAGTGAATGGATCCTGTAAACCTTACAATATTGTAGGCACATCACCTAGATTGATCTCGAAGCCTCCATTAGTTGTTGAAACTTCCGAGGACTTGCACCCATCTATAAAACGTATAAAGATTGAGCATTGTGCCCAGCCTATTAATCCTGAAAATGACCATTCTGCTTCATCTTTTACAGCAAATTGTGAATCTCTTGTTTCCAGGGATGCTCAGTCTCAACCCCAAGCTTATCCCAATGTTGAGAAGTCTATCTCAATCAAATCTGAGCTTACAGAAGTTAAGCCTGAAGCTCCTGCACATGTGGTGCATGAAAAACTAAGTGAGACGAAAATGGATAACAATAATGCGGATGATAAAATGCCTAGTGCTGAACCTGTCAAATATGATGAACCTGCTAATTTAGCTAGGCCTGAAAATATAAAAACTGAGAAAGAAACAGGACAGGACAGGCAAGAAAATGTTGTGCAGACATCTGAAAATGCTGCTGGAACCAAGTCTGGCAAGCCAAAAATAAAAGGAGTCTCATTAACTGAATTATTTACTCCAGAGCAAGTCAGGGAACATATCGCTGGCCTCAGGCAATGGGTTGGCCAGGTAAGTCTATGTATTCTTGTGCCATCTTTTCATTGGAAAATTATAATTTAGTTCATTAGTTAAATAATACTACATTATCTGTACTAGTGTACTATAAACCTGTTCCATTGTACTTTAAAATCTATTTAATATGTTTCTTCTTGATAATATTTTGCATATCTATTGTTTCTATTAATACACTGACTTTCTTTATGTTAGTTGAAATATGATTTTGACCTTTTGTAAGTATTTGTTAACAGACATGTAATTCTTCAGTGACCTCAGGTTTGATTGCATGTCCTTTACTCAAAGGACATTAGTAACTGGAAAAATCACTAGTTCAAAGAATCTTTGTAGTTGTACTGTTGTCTAACACTAAAACAAATGAGACAGAATGAGAATGTTTTTGGCATCACAACAATGGACAATTTTTATATTTTAATTAATAGTTTATAATTTATAAAAGGAAAATTTATTAGAATGAGGGAATGAGTACAAAAAACGTTATAGTAAACTCCTTTCCCTCTACAACTCTTAATGGGATTCCTTGAAAGGAAGCATGTGCTGAAACATGGAGAAACTGATAAAAAATTTCATACCAAGGCGAATCTAGGGAATTTTTTTTTTGTAGATGTAGGCATTTTGCTCCAGCCAAAGAGACCAAAAACTATTATAGAAAGCATATTTCTCTAACAACATGCCCTCCTTTCTCTGACCAAAGCCTGTGAATGTAGTTAAGAGAAAGTACTTAAATCTTCGTGTGCATTCCCTAGATTCACCAGATGAAGTCCACTCCAAATGTATCGTCTGGACAAATATTGGAGAGCTTATATTCCTGATTAACCACTATCACATACTTTTAAATGAACTTTGCTGTCTGTCTCTTTAAGTCTTTTTTTATGGTCTACTGATGTTTGATTTTTATGCATATGAAACACCTATCATGTATTCCAACAATTGAATCTTTTAATGCAGATGAGACATCTGTCATCTATTCCATTACTTGGATATTTTATCAATCTGATCTGGTCATTTTTGTGAAATGTGATTTCTTATAATTTATGCCTAGAAACTTGATTTACATGATGCATTCAACTTCATAAAATGCCATTTTCATAATATTGTGCATACAAAAAACCGTAAGACTAATTCAACCATTATATTTTTTGTATCTAACTGTTCAGTTAAAGTGGTTTGTCCAAATATATGGTCGTTACTATAGACTTTAAATTTTATTTTCCTATCATCTTGCTATTTAACATCCTAGGTTGTGTTATTTTCCTAAGCCTGAGTGTTATAAATTTTAAGGTTTGGGTAAGCATTATATTGTACTAGTTTTTAATTGTTCATGTGGTATATTTCCCACATAATATTTCTCTAATTATCCACGTGTTGTCATAACATCATCCTCATGTGACAGAGCAAGTCAAAAGCAGAGAAGAATCAAGCAATGGAGCATTCAATGAGTGAGAACTCCTGTCAGTTGTGTGCTGTAGAGAAGCTTACCTTTGAACCACCGCCTATTTATTGCACAACTTGTGGGGTCCGCATTAAACGAAATAATATGTATTATACGACGGGCACTGGTGACACACGGCATTATTTTTGTATTCCATGCTATAATGATGCTCGTACAGAGAACATCATTGTTGATGGGACTCCCATTGCCAAATCAAGATTGGAAAAGAAGAAGAATGATGAGGAAACTGAGGAATGGGTATGTTAAGTGTTCCATATGTATCATTTTGTTGTTCAGTTAAGTTCTTTTGTTTTATTAACCATCTATTCTCTGTGTGCAGTGGGTTCAATGTGATAGATGTGAAGCATGGCAACATCAAATTTGTGCCTTATTTAATGGTAGAAGAAATGATGGTGGACAAGCTGAATACACTTGCCCTAACTGCTACATTCAAGAGGTAGAAAGAGGAGAGCGCAAGCCCTTACCGCAAAGTGCTGTTCTTGGAGCCAAGGATTTGCCGAGAACTATTCTTAGTGATCACATAGAACAGCGATTATTTAAACGGCTAAAGCAAGAAAGACAAGAAAGGGCAAGGCTTCAAGGAAAAAGTTGTGATGAGGTGATTCTTGTATTGGTTTGCAGAAATACGTTGGGTTCACTTTTTATTTCATCATTTATTTTCTTTAGTATATTTTAGTTCTTTCATCATTATTTGAAACTGGGTTCTTCTCCATTCATCTTCTCCGGCTCTCTGCATTTTTTCTGTTTAATTGTTTCTGGTTCTGTTGTTTTCAAACTGGATTTTGTTTCTATTTCCTTTGTTTGACTTGTCTGAATGCTGTGCTGTGCTGGTTCGACTTGTTTTGGTGCTCTGCTGTGGAGTGACTTGTTATGCTGTCCTGTGCTGTGGATTATCCCACTTTGGTTGACTTGTTTTGGTGTTTTGTTGTTGAGTGACTTGTTTAAATAAATCATCAATTTCATTCATAAATTATTACTCTCGCCCCCAAATAGTCCCTAAAGTAAACAAGTTATATAAGTAATCCCTCAAGTATTAGAAATCATATTAAATAGTCCCCCAAGTATTGAAAAAATCCTTCAAATTAGTCCCTGGGCATTAGTAATAAAATATATCAATGTAGGGACTAAATTGATGAATATTCAATACTTAAGGACCACTTATATAATTTCATTACTTTAAGGATTATTTAGGAAAGAAGGTTTTACTTGAGGGATCAAGTTGATGGTTTACAACTTAGAATTGTTAGCTTGAAACTTCGGAGTTTGTAACTTATAAGTCTCATCATGCATTTGACTTTTTATGTACTTTTTAAGTTTATTTAAATTTTAGTTATAATTTGAAGGTTATATATCTTATTTATTTTATACACATTTATTTATAGGTTTATATATAATCCTATATTACACAATTTTTCATGTTTCCTTACCCTTTCCAATCTATGTAATATGTAAGATCTCGGTTTTGACTACCTTGGCTATAGGACTTGCAATGTTATATGAAACTGAGTTTTGGATAGTAAAAAGCCAACAGCAGAGGAATGTGACAGAGATGAGAATGCTGAGTTGGATGAGTGGACATAGATAAGGTTTGGGAATGCATGCATTAGAGAGAAAGTTGGGGTAGCACCTTATAGAAAAAAATGATAAAATCTTGCCTTAGGTGGTTTGAGTAGTATGGACTATGGAAAAGACCTATAGAAGCCCCACTAAGGAGAGTATATCATATGAAGGATAGCCCCATCATTAGATGTAAAGGGAGACCAAGGAATAAAATGGAGAAACCATTAAGAAGGATTTAGAGGTCTGTGGTTTTCATAATAGAACATTATTGCTTGATCCATGTAGCTGACTTCATTAGTAGATAAGGCTTGATTGTTGTGTTTAATTTTTTTTATACACCTGTGTATTTTTTGTTTTTAAAGTTTCTTGGATATTGATTATTACACTCGTTGCTAGCATATCCTGGTTTTCTATGGATTTCTAATTTCATATTTGCTTGGATGTGTTGTCAGATTCCTGGAGCTGAAGCTCTTGTTATAAGAGTTGTGTCATCTGTAGACAAAAAGTTAGAAGTGAAACCGCGATTTCTGGAGATTTTTCAGGAAGAGAATTACCCAACAGAATTTCCATATAAATCAAAGGTAATGGGAAAGTTGATTTTATCAATCCGATTGTAATGAATTATTAATCATGAATACTATTGATGCCCTTAGCTTTCTATTCCAGGTAGTTTTGTTGTTTCAAAAGATAGAAGGTGTGGAAGTTTGCCTATTTGGCATGTATGTTCAAGAATTTGGATCTGAATGTCAGTTTCCTAATCAGCGCCGCGTGTACCTTTCATATTTGGACTCTGTTAAGTATTTTAGGCCTGAGGTTAAAGCAGTGACAGGAGAGGCTCTTCGGACTTTTGTTTACCATGAAATTCTGGTAAATTTGGACACTAAGATCTTGCTTTGAAGCCCTTCCTTCTAGTTCTGGGTTATTATCTTCCTGTAAATTATTTGATACGAATTATTTCTTTTTAGATTGGATATCTTGAATATTGCAAGAAACGTGGTTTTACAAGCTGCTATATCTGGGCTTGTCCTCCATTAAAGGGGGAAGATTATATTTTATATTGCCATCCAGAAATTCAGAAAACACCAAAATCCGATAAGCTACGTGAATGGTGAGCCTAATAGCTTCAGTATAGACAAAATGAGAAAAAAGCTGTCTATTTATTTTCCTTGTACAATGTGATTAGGTTTATCCATCTCTAACTTCAGCATTTGTAAACATGTTTCTGCAGGTATCTGGCCATGTTAAGAAAAGCTGCTAAGGAGAATATTGTGGTCGACCTCACCAACTTATATGATCATTTCTTTGTATCTACTGGTGAATGTAGGGCTAAGGTTACTGCCGCAAGACTCCCGTATTTTGATGGTGACTACTGGCCTGGGGCTGCAGAGGATTTAATTTATCAGCTTCGCCAAGAGGAAGATGGAAGGAAACAAAATAAAAAGGGAACAACTAAAAAGACTATAACAAAAAGGGCTTTGAAAGCGTCTGGTCAGTCAGATCTTTCAGCAAATGCCTCAAAGGACCTGCTCCTTATGCACAAAGTAATTCACTACTATACATGTATAATACAAATAGCTTTGTTTTCTTGGTTAAGGAGATCCCTTGCAAGTCAATTTTAAGTTTTTTGGATACATATTATATAACTAAAGTTTCAAACATTAATATTGCTTCCTTACTTTACTGCTTTCAATATTGATCTGTTAGGTTCCCTTATGTTTGATAATTTCTCATAAAAATTCTTGATCTTTCTCCAGCTTGGTGAAACCATTTGCCCGATGAAGGAAGATTTTATTATGGTTCATTTGCAGCATGCATGTACTAGCTGTTGTATTTTAATGGTGTCTGGCAACCGTTGGGTTTGCAACCAGTGCAAGAATTTTCAGATTTGTGATAGGTAAGGATTGTTCAATCTTATCTCCATGATTTTGTCATGTGATGTGTTAAATTATCAAAATTATGTCTTCGTTGACTAAATAGAGTAGTCCTAAACTGAAGTCTATGAAGCAAGAACATTTATCCTGATCATGTCCCCTATAATTTTAGTAAATTGCCGTGACCCCATGCGCATGTTATTTCATATCCATACCCATATCATATTCGTGCTTGCTAGACTACTGTGTTGGTAATCTGAAAGCTCTTCAAGTAGTTTTTAGTGTAAATCATCACTCATTAGGGGTCTATTTTGGTTTGAGAAAATGCTCTATATTTTCATTTTCAGTTTTCACAACTAATTATAAAATGTCACCTTGTTTTTACTCTGTTTCTTGCCTTCAAAGATTTGGACAAGAAACAATGAAGGTTGTATTTTGTTTTCATTTTTCTCCTGTACAAATCTTATGAAAAGAATAAGCAAAGTAGAAACAAGGTGACATTTTTGTAATTATTTTTATGGCTTTCCATTATGTGTGTTTTTGCTATCTTTCTAGTACATATTTTCTGATATTTTCAGTAAGTTTGTCTTAGAAATTGGTCTTAAGGCCTAACTCAATCCCACAAAACCGACTTGTAAGGTAAGGATTGTCCCATAGTAGTCAATCCCGGAATAGCTGCGAGCTGACCCAAAAGTGCGATAGCGGATGACGGAATGACAACTATTCTAATATTTTTTTGTCCCTCGAATTTGAGGTCTTCTTCTTTTAGTCCCCCAAATTAAAATTTGTATTTTTTAGTCCCTCAAATTGTGAAATACGTTTTTTAGTTCTTGACTGATTTTTGGCGGTTTGGATGCACAATTTGTGATGGCTTTTGACCACAAGGACTTACAAAAGAATTTTGTGACTTAAAAAATGTAAATTTCAATTTGGAGGACTAAAAAAGACAAACCCCTAAATTTGAGGGACTAAAAACATATTTAAACAAATTTGAGGCCCAACAGATGAGAAAAGAGAAAAAATACACCCTGAAACCCTAAGGACCCGACCGATCAGGTTTTGTTATCCAACATCGCCCTTGTGAAAGTAAAACGTCCCTATGGTAAAATGCAAATGGAAGAGCTAAAGGTCGGTGGTGGCATGAGGGTGGCTGGAGAGTGTCCGGTGCGGTGGATTTTGCTTGGGCTAAAGAGCTGCAACGCCAAAAAAACCCGGAAGCAGATTCAAAATCACAAATTGAGTTTGCGTGGCACCTTACCACAGCAATAACAGCTGCTCTTGGGTTTATAAACTCTTTAAGCCACGTCTCTAGTTGATATAGGACTAAGCCACTACCTTTGAGATTGCAATTAAGGCAGCCCCCAAAGAGGACACAACTAAGGTGGGCTATAGGGATGACCACAATTAAGGCAACTTTCCAACACTCCACCTCATGCCCAGGACTACTAGCCTGGAGCATGGTAAATGTAGTTGGCTGTTGGCCCAACAATGGATTTACCGATTTAGGATAAATTTTGATATCATTATTGAATTTGGGCTCAAGAACTGCCTCAACCTTACAAAATTGACTTGTAAGGTGATGACCGTCCAACCTTTATATCTCTAGTCGATGTGGGGACTAAACCCTGCAATTAAGGCACCTCCAATGAGGCCACAACTAAGGTGGGATAGGGGTGATTGCAATTAATGCGGCTTTTCAACAGTTTGGTATACTAGAAATGTTTAAATTATGTCTAATTTTTTTTGTTAAAGCTGTTAAACTTTTATTATTTATGTTATGCAGGTTTTATAATGATATTTTTTTTTTCTTAACATTGTTGTCATTCATCTGCTATTATTTTCTGCTACACTATCCACCATAATGACTTGACTGATTTTGGGTTTGCTACCATCCATCATCATTCATAACACTTCAAATTATAAAAGAAATTTTACTGCAGTTTTGGACAAAATATTGAAACTGGCAGACTGCTGTGGATATTGTCTCTGTACCAGACTTTTTAGTATCTTGAGATCATATCTTATGATCTTATTAATATTTATTGTTAACATCCCTTTTTGTTATCGTTCTCCTTTTCCTTATGCCTTGCCGACTGAACCACTTCAAAACTCACCAATCAATTTTGCTAGTCACACATTCTCTGTCTTGCCTTTTCTTAGGTGTTACGAAGCAGAACTAAAGCGTGAAGAGAGAGAAAGACATCCTATTAACCAGAGGGAGAAACATACTCTTTATCCGGCAAGTAGCTATAGCTCTAATTTTTTACATGTAATATTAGTGCTTCTGTACTAGTTCATTTCTTCTGTTCTTGACTGCTGTGAGATTTTATTAGGACTCGACTGTTAATCATATTAGTGCGCTTTGAGGAACCAAGTTGTTAGACAATTTATGGAGTTCTAAATTTGAACTGGTATATTGCGCGTTTGGTTTTAGTTATTTTATTCTCAATGAGTTTTCAGTGAGAAATCTTGAGCATTTTTTGTTTTTCACTTTTCTGAAAGCAAAATAAGCTATTCAAATACACACAATCATGTGGTAGCTACAAGTATAAAGTGAATTTGGAATTTTTTTTAACTTGCATCATGATGCAGGTTGAAATTACTGATGTTCCTTCTGATACAAAGGACAAAGATGATATTCTTGAAAGCGAATTCTTTGACACTAGACAGGCATTTCTGAGTCTCTGCCAGGGAAATCATTACCAGTATGATACACTAAGGAGGGCCAAACATTCCTCAATGATGGTTCTTTATCATCTTCATAATCCAACGGCTCCAGCATTTGTGACAACTTGCAATATATGTTATCTTGACATAGAAACTGGTCAAGGATGGCGCTGTGAGGTTTGCCCCGAGTATGATGTATGCAATGCTTGTTATCAAAAGGATGGAGGAATTGATCATCCTCATAAGTTGACAAATCATCCATCCATGGTGGATCGTGATGCTCAGAACAAAGAAGCAAGGCAGCTTCGAGTTTTGCAGGTGTTGTACAAGATTGTAGAATTTATTGCGTTTCATATTTTATGACTTTCAAAGATATTGGCAAAAAAAAAGATCATCAAATGACATGATAATTCTAACATATCACATATTTTAAAAGAATTAAGTCTCGAATTCTTCCATGGTAATTAACTGATTATTTTTTGTGTGGTCACAATTGTTATTAATTATTTTATTATTTATAGTCTACAAAGATAAAATGTGGGAAGACGTATGTGCATCTTTGTTAAATTGTAGTCTGTGGATTACTTCTAATACTTTTTAGAAGCATTTTGTCACTTTTTTCAATATACTGTGATTTTAAATTCTTTTCCTGCTATTGCTTGCTTCTGCCCATATTATCTATAATTATAATAAATCTATCTATAATAAACCTTTCCAGCTTTTGTTTCCATCCCTTGTAATGTTTTGCGTGTGTAATATTTTGTAAAAGCATGGATATTGATTTGATTTTTTTGTCTTTCCCCATGCTTTTTAGACGGACTCTGTTCTAGTGTTTCCAAATGTTTTTTGGCCATTCTTAAACCACCTTGCTTGGTGGTGATATTGAACCTTTCTGCATACATATAGGATCTCTGATATAAATGAATTCTATAATTACAGCTACGGAAAATGCTTGATCTCCTTGTTCATGCATCCCAATGTCGTTCTGCACATTGCCAATATCCCAATTGTCGCAAGGTGAAGGGGCTTTTCCGCCATGGGATGCACTGCAAAACACGGGCTTCTGGAGGTTGTGTTCTTTGCAAGAAAATGTGGTATTTGCTTCAACTTCATGCTCGTGCTTGCAAAGAATCTGAATGCCACGTACCACGTTGCAGGTTTGTAGATCAGGCATTGCCATTATTCTGGTGTTAACACTATTTGATAGATTTTGTATGTATTAATACTGTTTATTTGGGTTAAATCAGAGATTTAAAAGAACATCTAAGGAGACTTCAGCAGCAGTCTGATTCACGGCGTAGAGCTGCTGTAATGGAAATGATGAGGCAGAGAGCAGCAGAAGTTGCTAACAATGCTGGATGAGCAATTTATACTTGTAAATATGTGGCACTTTGAAGAAATGCTCTAGACAGAGGTATACCTTAGTTTCACCTATGCTCCGACAGCAGTGATTGTTTTTGTGAATGGAATACATAGGGTACATGTAGCCTTGCGTCCATCTCAACATGTTTGTCCTAGAAAAAGATCCGAGTTCAGCCATTTAATGCTGCTGTCCTCTTCTGCAAAGGACTAACCAGGTCCGGCGGGATATTTGGTGGTGCGACTGTTTTTGTAATTCTTTGATTTTGTTGTTTTATGTCAGATGCCATCCTTCTTCGGTGGCGGGTGTACTATAGTCCTAAATAGGTCTCAAATTTCTTACAAATCTTTGTGGGAGGGAGGGATGTCATCAAGTCGTTTAGTTGACCGTTTTGAAGATTCAATGCATTTTGTAGAATCTTTTATTTAAAGATGAAAGTAAATAATTAGAATCTTCACATAGTTCTGCTTCCTTTATTGGATAGTATCTACTGTCTCTTTCGCGTACTACTGTCTCTTTCGCGTACTTATTTTATATTCAATATTGCTATTCGATTTATTGCTATGGAAGCAATTCTGTGAATTTTTCACAATATCTTAAATTATTAGTAAATGAGATATACATGATATGTGAAGAATGGATCATTCATGGTTCAGTTTGAATCGATCTAAAGTATATTTTAGAATATAAATTATTGAATCAATCTGAGTGGAAGGAGTAAAATTGTAAAATTTTAGTATACTGTATATTCAAATTATATAATACTGTTTATGTTGGAAGAATTTTTCTTATTCTTTTTGCAGAATATATCTTTCTAGTATTAAGGGATTGATTTTTCAAGTTATACCGAATTTTCTTTTTGGTTACAACATTAATGTTAAAATTGAATATAGGTTTCAATAAACAAAAAAATTGAATATAAGATTAAATGTCTAAGATTTTCTTTTCCTACTCAAATCATTGAAGTGGAAAATTACCTTAAACTCGGGAGAGTATTGCATCTGCAAGACTTTTATCTAATTCTAACTTAGGCGCCTAGTGTAGTGTCTAAATATTGGATTCATATACTAAAAAAAATTACATATCTTAATGATACATTTAAATTTTAAAGTTATTTAAATGACATGTGTCAAGAATTTAAATGGTAAAAGCATAATTTTGATTTCTAAATTTAATTTAAATTTCAGTTGTCTTTTATTTTTTAATCTGACCTCTAATTATTTATTCATGTTACTGTTTTCACTACTATTAACTTTATTCTAATTAATATTTTAAATTATATTTTTCGTGTGATTAGTTTCTTCTTTGTTTTGTTTATCTGCTTGATAGAAAATTTTCAAATAATATTCTAGACTAAGGTTTCTTCTGTTAAGTTTCCATACATAATCTCCAAAAGATTTCAATCACTGTTTGTAAACTGCTTCTATCTAGTCATTTGTTCTAGACACCCAACAAGCTTAAGATACAACAAGCTAATTGAAGTGATCTTTTATAAATACTAAACAGACCAATTACAGAAGAACGTGCTAAAAATACCTCACTTTAGTAGAATCTGGAAGCTAAAAATACTAAGGTGGGGCCTTTTTTGTGGAGATTGTTGCGGGATAGATTCCCAACGGATATTAATCTCAAACCAAGACCGGTTCCTGTGTAGGAAAATGATTGCTTGTGCCCCTTCTGTTGTAAAATAAAAGAATAAGCATCACATGCGTTCTTTGCATGTGAAAAGGTAACCAAATTATGGAGTCAGTGCCACAACTGGATTATGGAAGGAACACTTTTTCACTCGTGGACATGGAAGGAACATTTCCAACAATTTATTATTTGTATAATAAATATTTCGTTAGCTTAAATTTTAATTTATTTTATTAATAAGTATCCTAAAAATACAATTAATTGTTGTAATAAACCTATAACAGTTGAAGAATTTATCCTATCCAGCCAGAAGAGAAAGTTGTATACGTGGAAGCACTGAGTTCTCGATTTTCCTGGCTGTATTGTAATCCAAAATATGTGGTGAAAATTATTCCTTCTGGTTTACGGGTCTACGTGTCTGCTTCGTAACGTATGAAGCCGACGGAAGCGCGGGCCACTCACATTTTCTGGTTCATATGTAACTAGTTGTGGAACTGGAAGCACATGCCAGTTTGTTTTTTGAACAGGAATAGCTGCTCTGCTAAATGATGAACGCCGCAACAGCAGCTAACAGCAGTGTTTACTCACAGACACAGTGCAGACTACTTTCCTCGGATGTTCGAGGTTCGATTCCTTTCTTGAATGAACGGAAGTCTCGGTTGGTGGTGAGGGCTGGTGGCGGTGGTCGTCCTCCCAAGGAGGAGGATGAAAAGCAGCAGCAACAACAACAACAACAACAACCTGTGTCTCTTAGGCTTGACGACGTGAACCCTGTGGGACTGGGTCGAAGATCGCGGCAGCTATTCGATGAGGTTTGGAGAAAGTTCTCGGGATTGGGTCAGATTTCTGGGACAATCCGGTCGGATGATCAGGAGGCTTTGGATGCCCTTCTGGTCCGCGAAGGTCCGATGTGCGAGTTCGCAATCCCTGGCGCTCAGAATACTACTGTACTCGTTGTTGGTGCCACCAGCCGCATCGGTCGCATCGTCGTGAGAAAGCTCATGCTCAGGGGCTACGCTGTCAAGGCTTTGGTGAGGAGGGCAGATCAGGAGGTTGTAGAGCTCCTTCCAAGGTCAGTTGAGATAGTCATTGGGGATGTTGGTGACCCCGCCACTGTCAAGGCTGCTGTTGTAGGTTGCAACAAAATTATATACTGTGCCACTGCTCGCTCTGCTATAACTGGAGATCTCTTCAGGGTTGATCATCGAGGAGTTTCTAATCTAGCTAAAGCATTTCAGGATCACAATAATATATTGGCCCAATCGCGTGCTGGGAAAAGCAGCAAAAGTAAGCTCTTGATTGCCAAATTCAAATCTGCTTCTTCACTCAATGGATGGCAAGTTCGTCAAGGTACTTACTTCCAAGATGTACTTGCCACAAAATATGATGGAGGAATGGATGCTAAATTTGAGTTCACTGAGAATGGAGATGCTGTTTTCTCAGGTACTATATCTTATCTGCTACTGGTCTGCATGGTATTAATGAACAATACCAACAAATTTCGTAATATTTGTTGCTTATAATAATGGTAACCTCTGCACAAGGTTTTAAATATCAGTTGCGGCCGCATTGCGGTTGTTGATATCGCGGACAAATGCAGCCGATGCGGTTCCAATTGTGGTCGTGAACAGTGAAAAATACCTTGATGTTGCAGTCCAAATCACGGTCACAGACCCTTTTTTAAAACCTTGCGGCTCTGCATATTCACTTTTACCCCTATATTTCCATATTCATTTCAGGGTATGTCTTCAACAGAGGAGGCTATGTGGAACTATCAAAAAAGCTTTCTCTGCCACTAGGTTATACTCTTGATAGGTATGAAATATTAGATAGATGACTTTTGTACATAAGATAGCCATCCGGAATTTTTCTGTATAATTGTATTTTGCTAAAAATAGGAAATTCTATCATGCATTCAAGCATAATGAGTTCATCCTTAATGATAGGTACGAGGGTTTGGTTCTTTCTGTTGGTGGCAATGGAAGGTCTTATGTATTAATTCTAGAAGCTGGTCCTTCGGCAGATCCAAGTCAGAGTAGATTGTATTTTGCAAGAATTAGTACAAAAGTGGGATTTTGTAGGGTAAGAATCATTTTCCTTTTAACGAATTATGGTTTCTCCATTCTTACTATCCTACTTCGAAATTTCATCCTTCTTAGCACTGACGAGAAGCTTTTATATCTCCTGGCTGGATTACAATGACAGGTTAGAGTACCATTTTCATCATTCCGCCCAGTGAAACCAGATGATCCAGTGTTAGATCCTTTTCTTGTACATACTTTGACCATACGCTTTGAGCCTAGAAGACAGGTGCACTTCCTTATTGCTTTGAATCTCTTTGTTAAACTTAGCTTGTATTTTAGGACCTTGCATTTGTCTTAGTAATATAAATTCCATTTTGCAATATAATTCCCCAACAATTCACCCTCCTTACCTTTCCAAATATCTGCAAAATAGGTCTGAAGAAGAAAAAAACAAGATTGCAGAAATTCAATGCTCATGAGAGAAATCTAGAGAAATAACTGTAGCAACATTTCTATGCAATAAAAGGTCCTCGCAGTTTCCAAATTCCTATAACAAGAGTTTTATTGACTATTGGTGTCCAAAATGAAAGCCTAAAGTGTATAAGGAATTATAACATTCCAAAGGATTTAGGGCTGAATTGTGAGTGAAGGGGTTCATTATTTAATAATGGAACACAGATTTTCAAGATGTCAAAAATCAATTTTATGAAAGAATAAGAAAGATCAATAACTAATTATAAAGAAACTATTGAAATTTCTCCCATTTGAAGCTTTTTAAATCATCCATGCTATATGAACCAAGACTTTTGGACTTAAATATCTTTAGGAGAGTAGTTAACAGACTAAAATGCAAAAAGTTAACTACATTGGGCAAACAAAAATGTAAATTAAAATTAAGAGGGAGAGTCTATGACTCTGTCTTTTTGTTCTAAGAGATTGTGATCATACTGAAATGATTAGATCCTTCTTGACTTCTAATATAACTGGATCAGATTTTAGGAGAAGAATAATTGTTTAAAAATCTCTCCATCTCTGGATTTGTATCTGTTTGGGATGTAGGCCCAACCCAGGAAAAGGAGTGGAAGGTGTATACTACATACCTTATTTCCCAGAGCCTCCTCGCTATGCGAAGGTAAGGGGAAGAGATATTGTACGCAGTCTTACCTTTGCATATGTAAAGAGGCTGCTTTCGGATTCAAACCCATGACCAACAAGTCACCAAGGCATAACTTTACCGCTGTGTCAGGGCTCGCGGAAGGTGTATACTAGGAGAAAGAAATAATAGGCTAGACATTATTGGGGCTATTAATTAATAATATTATAAAGGGAAGTTATGGAAATTAGGGTGATTAGAGTTGTAAAGAGACAGTCTCCTTGGACATCCACACAATAATACTTATTATCTTGAGTTTTTCCCGTTAATTTCCCTTTCGTGCTACCATACAATCATCGTTCTTTCTTCTGTGCTCTACCAATTTGGTTTGACCTGCTGAAGTAACTACATCCTAAGCTGACTGCTAGGTATTACGGTCCCTACTTGGTGCTGATAAAGGTTAAGGTAGTGGCTTTCCAACTTCAATTGCCAAAACATGCTTGAATTCACCCTGTCTTCCATGTGTTGCAATTGAAGCGAGCTGTGGGTCAACAACATCTAGTGGAGGCAGAATTACAGCAGGAGTTACAGCTAGATCCTATTATTTACTTGCCAGCTAAGGTTTTCGCTGAGTGTGGTCACGCGGAAGGAGGAGCAGATACCTCAAGTCCTAATTAAATGGCAAGGAAAAACTGAGGAAGAGGCGACATTGGAAGATGTACAAGTCATTCAGGACTAGTTACTTGAGGACTAGGTTATAGTTGGGGAGGAGGAGCTGAGAGAGACCCAACTTAGGAAAAGGAGTGGAAGGTGTATACTAGGAGAAAGAAATAATAGACTGGGTATTATTAGGGCTATTAATGTAATAAAGGGCAGTTAGGGAAATTACGGTGATTATAATATTATATTTAGGGTGATTATATATATATGTATATATTTAGGAATGCTTCACCTGTGGACAACAATTATGCTTTGTTGTTATGGATTAACTGAGTCACTCAATTGTAAGGAGACAGTTTCCTTGGTCAAACGCCCAATAATACTCAAGGAAAAGACAAAATAGATGAATTATTTCTCATTGATTGTTATTCTCTGTACATACAGATTTTATAGCCAAGTCTAAGGTACAAAGGGGAAATAAATCTCCCCGATAAAGACAGAAATAAAGATAGAAATAAAGACCGATTCCTACCTAATCTATGTGATCCATAAATCACTCTCTATCCTAAAATAGTACAGTATTAAATACATAATTTTACTGATATACACATACATGTGCAAAAGTTAGTTTTAATGCAATGATTATGTCTTGTTTTTTTATCATTAAAACATAGAGTTGTTTAGTTTTAAACTTAACACTTATTAATGCTTCCATATTGTCATTTGAGCAACCCATAGTTAAGTAAGATTTAGCAAAGTGTGTCATGCCTAATCTAACCAAATTTCCATTAGTTAAGTGTCTCAATAAAGAAATGAAAGATGCCCTTTAGTAAACATAGGTTGTAATTGATTTCTCCCTTTCTACTGTCTCTTTATGAATTGGAATCTTCTTAAGATCTTCTAACATTAAGTCAATACAATGAGCTGCACAAGGTGTCATGCAATCACTTCCTTTTCTCCATCATCATTTCTCTAGAAGCCTTATAATTTGTTGCATTGTCTGTGATAACTTGGACAATGTTTTCTTCACTAACCTAGTCAACAACTTCATTCAACATTTTAAATATCTAAGATATGTGTGATGCGTTGACAAATTTATAAAAAAAAACCCTTAGGGCTATTTATCAGGAAGTATGGTCCTCCTCCTCTTGTTGGTCTATCCATTTGTATTATGGTGCATTCGGTTTTCTTTCAACAAGCTTTATGCTCCTCCAATGCCTCCTTGGTTAAATCTACTTTTTGTTTAAAATATTTGACTCTAATCCATGTAGGATGATGGCTTAAATCCTAATCCATGTTGAGCAACCAATTCAAACTTCTTGTCAAATTCTTCACTCTATCACATTGAAGGGAATAACACTGTTATAAAGTAATGAAGAAATTTCTTGACTAGCTTCCTCCCTCAAATTATTGAAAATATTATTGATGGTGTATTGAGTGCTCACTCCTCTTCCCTTGAAAATATTTTCATGACTCCCAACCACCTATTGCTTTTTATCCTTTCTCACCATCTTCTACATTTTCTTTGGGCCTTGATCCTTCCTCATCTCCCTTAATTTTTTCATTAATCTTTCTTTGAGGGTCAAGTTTACCACATTCGCTTCCTCACCTCATCACTGACAGCTTTGCAAGCTAAAACATCCTTCTGTATTCATGCCAAATGACGTTTCAATGTACAACCCCTCTGATAATGACTCTTTCATAGTACTTGTACTTGATTTTTCTAGGATTACAATCAATTGAAACAACATGGTTTCTCCCTGCCACGTCAATTCTACTTCCCAGAGCATTCTTGATCACTTTGGAACTGCAATACCTAGATATAGAACCAGCTACCTATAACTACCAGTGGTTCCGCTAGCGCTAGACATTTTTCTCTGCATATCAAACAGCAACATAAACCAGAAAACAAATTTTAGAAGAAAAAAAAAAACATCCATCCATGGATCATGATTAAGAGAACTGCTACCAATAACCAACAAGCCTTTACGTACAAGTCCACAACACATGTTTCAGAAATGTAGCAAGACCAACACTCAAACGCAAGTTCAGAAGAACAAATATCAGCTCCGACTGGCTACCACCAGCTCATAGAAGGGAAGAGAAGTGGATAACAGAGATCAAAGTTTGAAATGGAACAGATGAGGTCAAGAAAGGAAATAGCTACCTTTGGAGTGTTTCGAGTTTAAAGAAGAGAGGGAATAGAGCACATAATGCATTTTCTTACATGAACTTGAGCACAGAGATGCAGAAAAAATACGACTTGTATGGTTCTCCGTTCAAGAAATAATTAAGCTAATTCCTGTGCAGTATTAATTCTAGCTATTTCCTAAGAGAGAAGTTCCAAGACAATTTAATTCAATTTTTTGTTTCCAACACAACTATTTCCTAAGGCATTTAACTGAACACAATTTTCCACACTTCCTAAGGTAGATCCATTTTACTGGAAGCTCGGTAACAGCTTCCTGCTTACCAACCTTCCAAAATTGAGGTCATTACCTTATTATCTTGTACATATGTTTAATTACTATTATCTCCCTTTCCTGTTAAATACCATATGAACTTCTAAACACGTGCAAGAATTTACAAAGGTCCCCAATTTCCTTACTTTTTTTAAATATTTTTCCACTATTTTTCCCTATACGGACTCGTGTTTTATTTTTAAATAGTGTATAATTGTGGTGTGCTGATCCTCTATTCATTCTTGTTTCAGAGGCCTGTTGAAGGAAATGCAACTATGAAACAGGATTTAAGAAGCTTTAAGCTTATATTGGAATATATTAAAGCCTTGCCTGTAAGTGCTTTAATGCATTTTCTTTTAATTGTGGCATAAGCTACAATGTTTTTATACGCTTGTCTAATGTTCACTGTGTATGTATTGTAAATCAATAGTTCAATTGATAATGACAATGTAGGTTGTGAGATGAACGAGGATAAAATAGTTATTCGCTTGTTTTTTCTACCGGAGATAATAAAGTACAAGGATTCCATCAATGGACTATAAAGGATGACATTTGTTTATTTTATTAGAATCTTTATTTTTCTATTTTTTTCAAAATGTGGTTATTCTTATAAATGTGGATATCTTTTACAAACTATGACTATTTTATTAGAGTTCTTTGAAGTATTTTTGTTGAGATACCCACAAATGTCCATTTATGGAAACTTCACATTCTAAAAGTCCAATTTTGGGCATAATGGGGTGTGTTAAGATCCCACCTTCACTAGGTATATGGCAAAAGTAATTCTCCTACTTTAACTAGCTTTTGGAATTACATTAAGCCCAAAAGGGATGGATTTGAGGACAAGATAAGCAGTGCTATGGATTGTCTGCCCTTCAAGTCCAAAGGGTTCGTACGCAAGCAAATATGTTGGAATATAATATACAAGCCATTTATATGTCTTAGGTTCTTAGCCTAATAGCTTAAGCTTTTGGATGAAGACTCATCAATTGTTCGTGCTTTATATTTCTAACATTAAATTGCATAATGCTCTTTGAAATTTACTCTTTTCCCCTTTATTAATATTTCTCTCCACCTCTCTCTCTCTTTCTCCACATAGGGGTGGAAATAGGTCAGGCCGCCCATTAGAGGCCTATGGCCCAATCTGTTTAAAAGCATTTTTTGTTAAATAGGTCAGCCATATATTATCATCTATGTTATTCAAATTACTTATTCCAAGAATGCTATTGTCACTGGACTGTGTGAATAGTACTTGAACGGCATACATACTTTCATTGCTTTTTTTGCAGATCTTATTCTGCTTGGTGCCAACAATGTGAAAAAAGAAACATAAAAGACTGCTTAACAAGGCATCTATATGGTTTATGTTCTTGAGTAATGTTATTGATATCCCTAACGTAAATTCTGCATGTGAATATACTGCAGACTGGGCAAGAAACCGATTTTGTATTAGTTTCATGTTCTGGACTAGGAATTGAGCCTTCCAGACGGGAGCAGGTTCTTAAAGCCAAGAGGGTTGGTTTCATTTCTTTGTTTTGTTTTTTACTTAGTTGAAAGTTATGAATTTTGTTCCTTTTTATTTTCGGGGTCATGTCTGATTATGTCAATGTTGAATTCTCCAGGCTGGTGAAGATTCCCTAAGAAGATCTGGCCTTGGATACACAATAGTTCGTCCTGGTCCATTGCAGGTAAAGTTTCTATTGCTGCTCGTAGATAGAACATGTGATTGATTTAGTTGCAGAAATAAGCATTTCTGTGACACCTGGATACTAGGGAGCCACAAAAAAAAAAAAGTGAAATGAGAATGTGTGATTGCTTGAAACTTGCAGTGAACCAAAAAATGTCTTAGGGAGGCAAATTGGCGTGTCAACATCATTGATGACAGAAGCCTCTATGTCTTACATTGTATCCATAATATCCATAACTGTTATAATATTCACATTCTCATGCTATTATCAACATAATTATCATGATATCCATATATTGGTATCCTTTTCAGATATTATTGGGTCAACAGCATATATGCATGTAGTCATGTCTATTCATCATTGGATTTCACAAGTACATCAACAATTCCATCTGATTTATATATATCCCATCAATGGGTGCTTCAACAAGCATCCTACATATTTAATGCAGACGAAACATATTCTCTGGCTTGACAAATGTTCATGACAAAAGGCTTCCCATGCTGTCCTGCACAGAGGCCAGTTTCTCAATTGTCACTATATCTATGCAGCTATGCCTCGTGTGTTATTTTAATCCTTTCCTCCAGGTTGGGTTGGCACTTGGCAGCGCAGTTGTGGTGGCCAGTCACAGATTGTGATCAATAATTGACAAATTTTTTTCATCATATCAGCTTTATCAACTCTAATTTGTTCTAAAACACTGAAATTAACAACATTGCGGTCCCCTGGCTTTAAATGGTTACTAAATTCACAGTGGTTGGGTCATTTTCAAGAGCCGCATTGCAGCATGCTAGTGTATGTTGTTATTCATTTCTACTATATCTAATCAATGTCAGGGTCATTTTTAGGCTTTATATATATAATATATATAAAATTGAAGCTTGCGTTGAAGTTCAGGAATGGAAGGTTCATTACAGAAATATTTAGACTGCTACATTCCAGTATAACTATCTATTAGAGTAAATTAGTAGAGCCTCCAGTAAGCTGAATGTAATATAGTAGCTTTTTGTCATTTTCATTCTGTTTGTAGAAATATAATTTGGTGTTCTTTACTTGTCAAACTAACTTGCAGTTTTTCTGACAGGAAGAACCTGGAGGGCAGCGTGCTCTAATATTTGATCAAGGAAACAGAATATCTCAGGTTAGTCTCTATTTATGTACCAAAGGAGGGTTAACAACACACTTTCTAATACTCTCTTTCCAACAAACTCTCTTTCTTATTAGTTGAAATTCATGTGGATCTCGTCAGTTTGAAAATAGGATCCACCAAATAATAGGAAATGAGACATTTAGTGAGACCCATGTGAATTTCACCCAATAAGGAGAGAGCTCATGAGGGGAGTGTTAGAGAGGGTAACTAGCAATTCTCTTTTGTATTATCATTGTGGAAGCCTTCCCATTTTTATTTGTTTTTTGTTTTTTCTTCCATTCTTTATTTGTTTTACTTAAGTATTTCAAATACACGTAAAGGCATGAACCTTCATAGAAATAACGATCTTAATAATGCTAGTTGTTATACTTGTGTTTTAGGGCATCAGCTGTGCTGATGTAGCTGATATATGTGTGAAGGCACTACATGATACAACTGCAAGAAACAAAAGCTTTGATGTGAGTAAACCCTGTTTGGTTATAAGATTGAACTTTGATTCAAACAAAACTAAACCTCTTCAAACTTGTCTGTAGGTATGTTACGAGTA
This sequence comes from Glycine tomentella, assembly GCA_007407185.1. NCBI lineage: Eukaryota > Viridiplantae > Streptophyta > Magnoliopsida > Fabales > Fabaceae > Glycine > Glycine tomentella. Next base: position 49,283 of record PYAF01006225.1, on the reverse strand, counting down.
TATTGCTGAGGATGGAAGGGAGCTTTATGAGCTGGTATGTGAACAATGATTGATCGTAGTTTTTTTTAAGTAAAAAAATAGGATGAAAATCTTATGCATTTATGGAAACTGGTTATTTTTGTGTCTGCTTAGGTTGCACACTTGCCCGACAAAGCAAATAACTACTTGACACCAGCACTCTCTGTCTTAGAGAAGAATACCTAATCATCCCTTGTTGAGACAAAATACTTCCCAGAAGCAAGATTTCTTAAATTTGCTTCCTATGGTCTTCTACTTCTACACAACTGCCAAAGTGATTCATGTAACTATTTTTCCTGTATATATATTCTTGTGTAGAACAATTCTACTATTTGAGAAATTAATATATTTATAAATTCTTCCTTTGAAAATTCAAATTATACAAAACTATAGATTTCAATAGTTTAAATGCATTATGCAATCAATGATATGGATACATACATGTCACCTTGTATAATGAAACAATAGCTTACATACGATTTTGGTTGCTATAAATATACTGGTGTCATTTTAGGCGTTCGGATCCTCTGCAGCTCTCTGCAGCACTATTTGAAGTTTTTGGACCATTGGAAGTGTCTCACTGTCTTGTGTATGAATGGTTGACATTAACACATGGATGTTTTCTTTTAAAAACATAAATGAAACATGTTAAAAACTTTCAAATGGATACAATGATTAAAAATTAATTTAATGTATTCTATTGAAATAAGATTTTTAAAACAAACAATAAGTATCTTGTAATTGCATTGGCATTTTTACAAAATTATAAAAAATAAATTTAAAATATTCAATTTAATTAATGAAAAATTAGTATAGTAACGATAAAAAGATATTTAAAAATATAAAGATTTTTGTCTTTTTTTTCTTCTAATTAAACCTTAGACCTAATATTCATTTAGATATCATTGAGAAATAACCTAATTAATAAAATATCAAAAATTAAAGAAATAAATGTATACAAAATTGAAGAATGGATCAAAATTATGAATTTTCTAAAATGCAGAAACTAGAAACTAAAATCGTAAAAAAAAAAGGATGGATCAAAATTGCGGATCATATATTTAAGGACGAATATTGTAATTTAATCAAGGAAAATGTTATTTAGTACAAACAACTTTTGGTGAAAATTTGACGAATAAATCCTATTGGTTGAAATTGTAGAAGCAGAATATTTTATTTTTTTGCGTGAAAATAGAATTTTATAAGGATGTCATCGTGTATTGTCAGTTATTCCCACCATTCATGCTTTTGTGTGTAACAATTATCTAGAGGGTGTTTACGGGAATAGGTTATCCGCGAACCCAAATTGACCAAAATTGATTCGAACAATTTAGGTTTGATCATTTATATATTTGGATCAAAATCAGACCGAATCGATCAAAATTGTACATGTACTGGTTATGTTACTGGTTTAGATCTGTAGATCCGATCAATACCGAACTGAACCAATCAAATATTTTAGAGTTGTTGGTTTGACTTTAAATACTGTTAATATTGGGACTCCAAATTTTGGAACTCCAAATGTTTATCATATTAATGAACTATATTTTGTTTATTTGTTTCAACAAATCTGGTTGTACCAAAGTTTATAGTAATAAATTAGTTTGTAGAAAATAGTTGTGATTCAAATTATTATAGTAAATATCGTTAAATAATATTTTATTTTAATTTATATTAGTCTATTTTAGAATATTATGTTGATGATATTAAGTAAATAAATTAATACTTTCAGACATTTGATAATAATGGATTAGGGTAAATAGTCATTTTCATTCTTGAATGTGCAGATCCGAAAGATGAAAATTTAAATTTTAGTCCCCAAAAGTTAAAAAAGTGCTACAAATTTATTCATCTGTTATCAAATGATTGCCAACATGGCTGCTAAAAAGATTGAACCAAAATGTCAGTAAGTTTCTATTAAACTAATTTGCATACCCCAAATTTCATTTTATTTTAGGATAAAATATAATTTGATCTTCATTTTCCCTTTTTTTTTTGTTCTAACCTGTAAAATATAGTTCAATTCTTCTATTAGACCAACACACTTGATTGCCAACATGACTACTAAATAGATTGGACCAAAATGTTAGTAAATTTTTATACCAAAATGTTAGTAAATTTCTATTCGACTAATTTGTTAGACCCCAAATTTCATTTCATTTAATGATAAAATATAATTTAATCTTCATTTTTTTCCTTTTTTTTGTTCTAACATGTAAAATTAATTCAGTTCTTCCATTGGACCAATACACTTGATTTTGTTTTAACCCATGATTCAACACAATACCCTTTATTTTTTTCTAACCTTTAATTAAGAAATTTTCTTTTAAAAAATGGTCTTATTAACTCAAAGGACAACAAATTAAACGCATATCTGACACTGTCAAGTGTCAACTTCTCTCTCAAACAGGACTGGGTCTAACACATAAGGATTTTCAAAACACACTAAACATAAGGGACACAAAACCAAATCAAAGTTGATAATAATAATTCCAACACAGAGAGAAAGAATAGAAGATCACATCCTCATTCGAAATCACACTTCAAAAATCAATGTTCGCCCGACAACCTTAAATGTTGCTTCAACTTCTGTAGGCATTTTGAATGGTTTTGGAGAGTTTGGTAATATGAAAACAAGTAAAAGGTGTGATTTTGGTATAAAAAAAACAAATTTATGACACGGTGTGAAAAAGAACCCAGGAAAAAGATATTTAGAGAGAGAAAAAAAAATTCATGATTATCCTATGATACTATTATGTTGCAATAATGTGTCAATGATCTCGGTAGCTGAGAAGACAAGCAAGTAGTTATAGCAAATTTGCAATACGTGTAAATGAATATACTAAAATTTGAATTTCAATCTATAGGAACGAAGTTGTCAACACTCTACACATTCGAGGACAAAAATGATTATTTATCCTAAATTGCATTTTATCCTTAAATGAAATGAAATTTAGGATCTGACAAATTTATCCAATGGAAACTTAATAATATTTTGGTCAAATGAAAATTTATTAACGTTTTAATCCAATCTATTCTGCATTCATGTTGACAATCATTTTCGTGACATTTTTGTCCCTCTATGCCTCATAGACTCTTTCATTAACGATAACAGATAGAAGTTAACAGATAAATGAATTTGTCTCACTTTTTTTCACTTTTGAGGACTAAAATTTGAATTTTCATCTTTTGAGGACGAATTTGTCAGGTCTCTACACATTCAGGGACGAAAATGGATATTTATCCTATTATGTTAATTGTATTGGATATTTAGATGAATTATGATATAAAATAATAGTTTTAAGAAAAAATATCAAATTTAAATGGGTAATCTGTTGACTCAAACCAAATCAAATCGTTCATGAATGAGTTAGATTGAGTTTTAAAAAATAATTTTGAAAACTGAATTGAACCAATCAAATTTGATTGAATTGAGTCCTAAATTTGATCAAAACTGATCCGAATTGACCTGCGAACACCCATACTTATCTCATGCGAAATAGTATTGTTGTTTAGCCATAAGACCAAAATGGCACATAAGAAATCAAAGAAAGAATAAAATTATAATCTAATATTTATATTTTTAATATCTTTTTATTGCTACTAAAATAATTTTTCATTGATTAAATTGAAAATTTTAAACATTATTTAAATTTGTTTTAAAATTTTGTATTAGCATCAGTGCAATTTATATAATACTTATAAGTTATTTTATAAAACATTTAATTTATTTATTTAATCATTTCATCCATTTGAATGTTTTTACCACGTATCTCATTCTTCTTTTTTTATAAGCAATTGGATTTCATGTGTTAATCTCAACCATTCTCATACATCCAATGGTCCAAATAATGCTGCAGAGAGCTACAAAGGTACTTGGCTGTAGAGAATCCATACGCCATTTTTAGACTCTTTAAATTTTGATTTTGATTTGTGTATTTGTTTTAAAAGTGGGCACTTAACACTTTTGGTTTTGTTAGGATAAAATACAATGGGGATGGTTACTGGATACTTAATCGACATTAAAATGAGAAAGATTTAAAGGTTGTGTAAGTAAGAGAATATACAATTAAGGATGAATTAAAAAAATAATTGATATTACTTATACGAATAAGATATGTCTATTTTTCGGAAGTCAATCATTTAAGAACTTCATAATTAAACATGCTTGACTTCAAATAGTTATGTGATGAGTGATCTTTTGGAAAGTGGATACAAAGTTTGCCAAAAAGTCTCTTGTTAATTTATGAGACAATCAATAATCTTGAGAGTAGTCGAGCAGTCGAACAATGTCAAAGATAATTATTGAGGTCTCAAAATTGTTACCTACATATGATTCTAACTAACAAAAAAATTGAGTGAAGTATAGAATTGGTTGTCGAGGTCTTAAAAATGACTATTTATGGAGGATTCTGACTAATAAGAAAATTAAGAGAAATGTCATCATATGAAATGTTATAAAGCGTAAGTAGCTGAAAAATCGATAATTAAGAATGTTACAATTAACTTTTTCTTATGGGAATTATTTTAATTTTATTATTAGTAGGTTTGTCTAAATAGCTTATATAGATAATTTTTTTTAAAATGTATAGATAATAACATTTTAAAATAATCTACTATAATATTTTCATATAAAAAATAAGACAAATTTAATAATTAATTAAATTAAATTATAAGTTTGGATCAGTTTTTTTTTTGTACAATTGTTTTACAAGTTTTAAAACTATAAAATACGTTATTGTGATTATTAATATTTTTTAACATGATAGATTTTTTTTCATTATCTTTGTTTTGGGTTTTTTTTACAGTTTCTAGCCTTCTACTAAAATATTTCTTGAATATTGTGACAATGATATTCTTAAATACTTTGTTAATTAGTTCTTTGATGTTTTTTAAAAGAATTATAAAAGGTGTTTAAAAAGCATAATATTTAATATATTAAGAAAATAAAAGTGTATATTTTATAAAATCATTTAGTTTTATGATTATAATAAATATAAAGGGAATATTTATTAGTATTTTTATTTTTAAATTTAATTCTTTATAAAATTTAATAAGAAAATACGTTAAAACTTTATATAATGTATTCAATAAGATCTAACCAAAAAATAATTAAGAAGGCAATGTGTGTTTCATGTCTTTAAAGTTAAAATATGATTTTTATCTCTATAAAATCAGCAAAGTATGAATTTCGTTGATGTAAAAATTTCTCTATAATAACTTCCGGTTCAGGTAAGACTGGGTCAGCGTTGACGTTTTGCTGCTTTGGCGCGTCTTCCACGGCGTCGTTTTGCGCTTCGATGTCTTGCGTTAACGTTTCCGGAACTGGAACGGCAACGTCGTTACTGGTGCTGTTATTCGCATTAGCATCCTCGGACTCGGTGGGAACGAGGTTGGTGCGGCACACAGGACACGTGGTGTGGGAGAATAACAAATTCTCATATGCAGGATTACGTGTGGGGTTGGAAGTGATATAAAACAATAGAGTGTGAATTTGGGGCTAGTGGGTTGTTGAGAAATCTTCTTCTCTTTCCTTAGGAGTCTCTCATGAAGGGTCCATTCTATTCTCTATATTTAAGACTGTAAGAAACTTCACCAATCTTACCTTTTTGAAATTTCTATTATACTCTGCGAAAGAGACGGTTTTTCATTGCCAATTCAAATATACAAGTAACAGTCATTGGTGGGGTTCTGACATAGAAACGAGAAGCCTAACCATGGCCCAATCCTAATCCTCCGCCATAGCCAAGCTCATCCCTTCCCTCGTCTCCTCCACCCAATCCCTTGCCCGCCCCCATCTCCAACTTCTCTATCGCCGCCGTCAAAGAGGCTACCTCTGGCCGCACCTTCGTTAGCATCAACAGAGTTCACAGGCTTCCCTTTCCACCGCATCATTTCATGCCACCGACATCCAAATCCTCGGATCTAGAAAATTGAAGAAAGGAGGGACAATTGAAAATTTGGAATCACTCATAAACAAAAAATAAAAATAAAAGCCCTTCTTTTTCTTCTATGCAATTTCTCGGCTTTCTCTCCCTCCCCTTTTTCAGGTGTAAGATTTGTCTGAGAATAAACTTAGTTTGTATGGATATTTGGGATGACAAACAAGAGTAAGTTGAAAACTTTTTCTTGGTATTTTCTCCTCAAGGCAAATTGGATTTTAAAAGAGATAAAGGTTGATGAATAGATCTTGATCTGTTGTTTGTGGAAGATATGAATCTTGATCATAAAAAAAAAATTAAAAATTTAAAAATTTAAAAAAATTTAAAAATTTAAAAAATATTGTGATGGTTGAAAACTATCGCTATGATTAAATTAATTATTTTTGTTACATATAATGATAAAACAATTACTTTAAACAAATTAAACCGTGATAAATTGAGAGAAAAATCATTTTGAATAACATTGTAAACTTAAAGGATCAAAACAAAAATTTCATTTCTTACTTTGATTCTTTATGTTTTAAAAAATTTATTTTGATCTTTTAAATTTGTAATATTATCCAAAATGATTCTATTTTGATTTTTAATTGGAATCTTTTCAAGGCAAACATTGAAGCAATAACATGCTTTTAATTGATGTAATCGAGAATAGAAAACAATTTATAATGTTGAGGTTTGGGTTATAATGTTGAGGTTTGGGTTGTAGGATTGTTTATTATAAGTCTATAAGATATAAAAGGGAGAAGGAAAACAAGAAAAGGACACATGTTTGATTCATCCTTCTAATTATAAAATTAATATTTTAATAATTAATATTTGTTCATAAAAAATGTGAGGAAAATAAGTTTTAGGTATTTCTTGTTTAACCAATTTCATACATCTTGTGCATAAATTGGTTCTCTTTAATAAAATATGTTTTACCTTTGTTAAAAAAGAAAACAATTTTTGCCTTTGAAATTTTCCAATGTTGAAACTATTAAGTGCTCTATTTTTATTCTTTATGGGAATGAAAGCCAATTTTGAAATGATGATAATGATGATGGAGGAAGAGGGATAAAGAGTAAGGGATCTCTTAAGGACAATGTGACAAAGAATGACAAGTAAAGATAAATAGTTTACATGACATATCAAGTTTTTATTGGCCAGACATGAATGAAGACACATTGATGAAACATGTGATTTAAATAATATATTTGCATTAGGCATTCAATTTGTGTATCCACTTGGGAGAAATTATTTAGAGGTATTGAACCACCACTTGTTTATAGTGTCAATCTCTAAGTCACACTTATTTAAATTTTTAAATTTAAGGCTTGAGACATATGTTTCTATTAATTTAATTTGTGGTGAATTTTTAGGATTGACGTAATTGTTTCAGAGGAAAACAGGTTATACAGTGATTCTAATAAAAAATTTTACATAGTCATCCTATCATAACTCATCATATATGGTAAGTTAACTAATTATCTTAAAGTAATTTAAACAGTGATTTATGATTGGACGACAATTTAGTGCATAAACATTAAACTCCTTATTTTATTCCATTGTTTTATTTTGGATAAAAATTGAATTTAATATATGGAACATTATCAATAATGTCTAACTCAATTGATTGAATAATGTATGTGATGCAAGTTGTTGTAAACTCTTTATACTTGAGTTGGAATTCTCTATATAAAAAAATAAAAAAATCTCAACTTTTTTTTATCCAATATCTGTCTGTTTTGCCCCTTTTGATACGAAGAAAATAAGAAAATGTTCTGATTCATGAGAGATTTCAATATGAAAATCCACAGATAGGGAGACATGATCTGTGAACATAAGTGATTGACAAAATCACACTGAAGCTTAAGTTGTGCTTCAATGTGGCAGTTTTACTAGAGTAAGAAGAAACAAGTGCGAATTTTGACACTCAATAAAACTGTGTTGGTTGGGAACGCCTGTGTCACCCATCAACGATTAGAAAGAGGATAAGCTGTAGCCCTGGTAACATTGCCAACCAGGAAAGAGTTAATTTGCTTGCACCAAGGAATTGAGTGCTGGTACAGTGCACGTACAAGATCTTTGGGTCAATAATAGCACCAAATGGGATAGAAGCTCTTCAGAAATCACTGGCAATGATTTTCAATAGGATTAGTTAACCAATAGTTGCGTCAGTTCCCATTTAATGAATTCATAGTTATAACAAAACAAATAAAATTTATCGAAATAAGTAATGTTTACAAGGGATATATTCTAGCAAGCTATTCAAATTACAGTCCATAGTAATTAAATTCAAAATAACACCTTTTGTCATGACTGATTCAATACTTAACACTAATTACATTGCATGCATCAACAAACCCGTGCTTTACTCACCCAGGCAAGCAACTCCTCATCTGCTTCAAACTTTGTCATGTCCTCCACCTTTAAGCTAACATAAGCCTCTATGCCACCGCCATTCTTTGTGTCTATAAACACAACCAGATTTTTAAAAGTTAAAGCAGGTGAACCTACCCATGCTGGTTTTCCCCATCCAAAATCAGCGTCGTAGAGAGGAAACCTACACAAACTAGTAATATTAAATGGGACTAGTTCCCCCTTCAGAAGCACTCTATATGAGCTATCCTTAAGGAAATCCAAATGGTCGTTTCCATCTTGGAGTTTTCTCACATAATCCCTGTCAATCTTCTTTATCTGATCCCTTACCTGTTTCACTAGGTGCTCTCCAGTGTTCAACGAGGGAATTGTCATAGAGATTCGGTAGTAATTGCCAAAGGAATCTGGAGGCAGCGGTGGTTCCATCTTTGGACGAAGGTTCACTGCGTGAACCACAGCATATGTTCTCTGTGGACCAGTCACAGCCACATAACGACTCCAAATGAAGGCAGATAAAGCCTCTACTCGGGTAGGGTGCTTCTCGTTTTCAAAGCTTGTTGCTGCATATCTTGCTCTAAGACTTTCAATAACAGACCCATCAAACACAAACATCTTGCAGATGATGTTCTCCTTTATGATGCCACTTCGAGGATCAAACCCAGATATATTTTTCGGTGGGAAGAGCTTAGCTGAAATAAACTGCGGATTCGGCAACACAGCATGTTCCCCCCTACTAGCAAATGCTGCCCAAGATTTGAGGAACATGAAAAATGACAGACCATCTGCAATCTGGTGAGAAAGGCAAGCTCCGATTGCAATACCGCCGCAATCAAAAACATTAAGCTGCACACCAAATGTGATATTGGTGATATCATCTAGTAGAAATGGAACCAAATGGTTGAGTTCTCCTGGAACTGGTTTTTGAATAACGTCGACAACTTTGCACTTCACTTTTGCTTCTAAGTAGGGGATACCCTCGTCGTTGCAGTCTATGAAAGTACCGTTCCCATTGACTCGCCCGGCAAGAGGGTAGAAATGGGTTAAAACATCAGACAAAGATTTCTTCAGCTTTTCGGAAATGGTGAATTGAGTTTGAGTGGTACCGTAGCAAGAGTAAAAGAGAACCATAGGGTTATACACCATGGGAGAGACTTGATCGAGAAAAGAGAGTGGATAGTGACGAAGATGGTCCTGGGTTGGAGAAGACGGTTTGATCATTTCCTTGGAGATTACCTCCACTTCTAACTTCATTCTTTTCGAAGCTAGCTGCTGCTGCTGCAATGGATCCAAGTTATGCTTTCTAATTTGTGTTAATATTAATAAATACTACTATATCGAAGCGGCGGGTACTGACCACAACCACAAATTCATAAACTCACTTCTGTGCTTTTGGTGCTTTTTGCTGGTTATATTTATAAGCGGCGGGTGACAACAAATTCAGATACCGTCTCTCTGGGATGTTCCGTGTTGTCCTTTTCTCTTTATGTTTCTTGTAAGCTTTTATACTAATATATATATTCATTTTAGGAACAAGAATTCATGATATATAAGAAACAAGTATTTGCATTATTGTTGAGTACTAGATTAGACTTGTTTTTTTTTTTTTTCTTAACCCTCAGTTAATTATTAGCAAGAGATTTTGTTTAATTTAGAATTTTTATTGGAAGATAAAAAAATATGATAAAAAAATTACTTTTACTAAAAATTAAACTTTGAATATTATCAGAACAATTTAACATCAACTTAAATACATTAATCATATAATAAGATTTGATTAGTTTAAAATTAAAACATGACATGAATATTGTTTTAGAAGAATATTAAGAACACATTTTAACATACTTATTTAAATAATTTTTTATATTTATTTTAAAATTATAAAATTAAGAAAGATAATCATATTTAATAATATATGAAAAGTGAAATAAGAAAAGATTTTTTTTTTAAACACTGTCTAATGTACAGACACGTTAGGATAGTCAAACAGTTTTTATAATGCTATTAATTATGGAGATAACGAAAAAAAAAATGGAGGACATTGGATGCCTGAATCTACATAGAAATTGTTGGTGTTTCATTCAACTATCCTTGAAGTATGCATTTTAACTTGTGAGATCTGCGGTTGCACGTTATGATATACGACTGGAGATCGAGAGAGAGAAGTTAAAAGAAGTTTAATTATTTTTCGTGTAGTTGTATCCAAAAATTCGTGTAGCAGAGAAAGATATGTCTTGATCTTGTAAGACTTGGTGGGGTTTCTCATACTACCACGGCAATTGACGAAGTCCTTGTCATTAATTTGAATGTTGTAGTTGGTGAGTTACCTCATTGAATCAAATTCCTGGTGATAAAGATAAAGAAATTGAATTATGATATAGCTTAAATGTGTTTTTTATTTTTAATATATATTTGGATTTTATATTTGATTCTTTATAAATTTTTCATTTGAGATGCGTCTCTAAATTTTGTAGAGGTCTTTATCGTTCAAAGAAATATGTTAACGGATGATACACGTTGACAAACTAACTGTAATGTCATGTTGGATTAAGTGTGACATGTAAGTTGACCACATATCATCCGACATGATATCATAATTTAATTAAATTAAAATTAAATTTAAATAAAAAAATAAAATAAAATTAAAAACATGTCCATTCATCCCTTCCTTGCAAGTAGTTGCAGCTCAAAGGTAAAAAAACTCAACCTGACAATAGCCCTTCGACTTTCCATTTGCCTTTTCATTGAAAAATTTCAACTCCTTCACAGGTCCATATTTACTAAGCTCAGCATCACTAGTCCACCAATGTTAATCACCCACAAACAATATAGTACCACAAGAACCAGCAACACCACCACCACCACTAGCAACATCTCCAATTTCTCCAGTATTAACACTACTAACAACGCTCACATTGTTCCCAACACCATTTCCACCAACACTATTAACATTCCTTCCTTCTCCACCACCACCACCAACACCACCTTGACCTTGTCTCACCAAACCCTCATTTCCCACAATCCCAACAACCCCACCATGTGGTTGTTATCCAATCCCCTGCACTGCAGCAACATCATTCCTACCTTGTTCCTCAATTTCACTCAAATTCCCAGATTAGTTTCCTAATTCAACCCTAATCTCACCTTTGTCGCCCACCTCATTCCCTCTAAACCCTTGATTTTGAAACCCATCAACCCTCCCCAACATGGTGGGGTTGCAGACAGAAGAGGGGGTGGCGGGCACTACGATCGATGGTGGTTGTGGAGTTGCACGAAGGGGCCTTGGGGTTGTTGGTGGTGTGCGCCGATGATAGGGTTTGTGAAATAAGTCGTTGCGCATTGGTTGAGAACTTTGGCACGGTGGAGGAGACAACGCACAAACCTAAGAACATCGCAAAAACAATTAACACCTTCGACTTCGAGAGAGAGATTTGGAAATACCAAACCTTTCCATCGCCAAACCCAACTCCAACAAAGAGAGAGATTGAGGCTGTTTCATAATCCCATCTTTTTCATTTAAATTTAATTTTAATTTAACTACAATATGATGTCATGTCAAATGACACATGATTAGCTTACATGTCACACTTAATTTGACGTGACATCACATGTAACTTGCTAACGTGTCGAGTTAATGACACATTAGATGTTAACATATCCCTTCTAATGACATTGACTTGTATACAATTTTTCAAATTTTAGGGACCCATCTCAAAGGAAAAATTATGAGAGATCAAATACAAAATTTGGGTATATATTAGAGATCAGAAACATATTTATACCTTATGATATTGACGTAGATATTTTTTATGTTGACTTAAATATGCTTTTAATTTATCAAAAAATTTATCAAGGTTAGTTTTAGTCTGCATCCTTTTTTTTTATCCTTAGTTTTGATTTTCAAAATTTTTAATATAGGTAAAATTGGTCTTTAATCTTAACTCTTAACATTTTTGTCGACGTGACTAACATATATAACATACATATGATACATATGATATGGGTGTCATATGACATTAGAAACTAAAATTGAGATTTTTTAATAAAAAAATGGGACCAAAATAAATTTAACCAAGTCATCATATGGATTAAGGCTAATTGTAACCAATTAATGGGCTAAGGCCATTTGTGACCAAATTTTCAAATATTAAAAACATTTTATTACATAATAATGATTTCTTGATTCAATTGCCAAACCTTTTAATATTGAGCAAATGTTCAAGATCTAAAAACCAAATTTTAATATGATTTTATCAAGAAATTTCTTTATTTTATTTATAGAAAAATAAAGCAAAACACTTATAAATAAATGCAACATCTAAAGTAATTGAATAGTGCAGGAACGGATCCAAACGTCTATGTCAGAGGGACAACTTTTTCTTGCTTTCTTTTCTTTCTTTCTTTATAATTATTTAAATATTAATTTTTAATAAATAATGTCTTTCACACACATATTTATTGATTTTACATGTAAAACCAAAACTAATTCTAATTTGAAATGATAAAAATATTAAATGCAATAAACACATATCATTACGATTTTTTTTTATTCAAGCAATAAAAATTTCTATATTCCATTAGTCATCAATTATTTCTTTTTTTTTTTTAAATAACTGCCAAGTATGGATTCACTAGATTATTGAGTAGTTTGCATAGATATCTTATTTAATTGTTAATTTTATTCATTAATTTTTAACCCACCTAATAAGATAAAAAACAAATGAAAGAGCCAGATAAAGTTCTTTTTTATTTTGCAATAGTTGCATTAAGATTTGAACCTAAGACTTTATATATATTACTCCAAACCAACACCATTGGACCAACCCTAGTGGTTTTACTAGGTAGCTTTGCGATAACTCAAAACATTAGGAAACTTTTCGATCTCTTACTCATAAAAACAATAATCTAACATTCTAAAAGAAATAATGAAATCATTATGTGCAATATATTTTAAAGAGTTTTAATGATTATGCGTTGAAATTGTAAAATAATTTCATATTTTTATATAATTCATCATTTAAATTACTTTATGGTAATTATTTTAAAAATTAATAAACTTAATATATATATATATATAATGAATTATGATTGAATGATTATGTAAATTTTTTTATAATATCAATACATAACTTTTTTTAAAAAGTTGGAAACTTGAAATATAAGTTGCATACATAGAGGGCACACTAGCCCAAGTAGCACCGAACAAGAACCAAATGGCATTGATGCACAAATAGTGAATTAAGAACAACAATTTGAACAAGCACAATTTGTTGCAAATTGATGCCAAAATTTGGCTCTGAATATCAAATGATATAGACCCCAAATTGGATCACAAATTTAGCATCTAAAAGTAATAACTTAGGTAATTTTTTAAGAAAAAAATATAGAAATCAAAAGAAAAAAATGGATTGAGATGAAAATAATAGAATAATACCACAATTTGGATCATTGACAAGTTAAGATGGAGATTCTTCATTTTGAATTATGAAATTCAAAGATAAGAATCAAGAATAGTTTCTAAAAATTTAGAAAGTTTCCTCTCACAAAACTTCAAAGCTTGAGTGAAAACTAATTACAAGATCAACATTTTTCCAATTATACTATAGATTTAAAAGTTAGCAAAGTCCATTATTAAAGACTCAAACATAAGTTAAAAAATATTAAAAATTAAACACACTAATGAAAGAGGCTTAAGCCTCATAAAAATGACAAGGTTCAACAAAAACTAAAAAATAAAATATGTCTAATCTATTCTTTTTCAAGTGGAGTTACTTAATTAGGTATTCATCAAATTTCTTGCATTTTTATTACTTCCTCACGAGAAAAAAAAAAGTAGTTGTTGTTCAATACTTTTCTTCTTTGATCCACGCAAATTGCAGCTTAATGGAGTCAATAGGTTGTACTCATTGGAAAAGAGCTCGGGCAAAAAGCATGTTTTGGACAGTTTGCTCGAGTTTGGCTTAACCGAGCTAAATACATAATCGATCCAATAAGCAACTTGAATCGACCACTTATGTAATTTGAGAGTTTCTTCATACACTATTAAACATTTCTACTACACCATTTTTTTATTAAAATTCCAAATATGCCCCTGCAGCTTTCCTCTAATATTTGGCAAACAGTTACGTTGATTGCGCTTTGTTCACTTTGTTCACTTCATTTTTGTGCCGTTGCGGTTGCTGGAGACATTGTGCATTGGTGGTTTTCGGTGGCTTTGTGTTGATTTCCTCGGAGTTGTGACGTGGTGGTGGCCGTCGGAGTCGTGCAGTGGTGTCGGGGTTGCAGAGGTGGGTTGTTATAGTTTTTTTGTGTCGTATGGATTCGGTAATCCGTATAGATTACACGGATTAGGTAATCCTTATGAGTTATATGGATTGGTTAATCCGTATAATCCATATGGATTGCCTAATCCGTGTAATCCATACGGATTGTCTAATCCGTACAGCTTAGGTTTGCTAAAAATTAGGGTTTTTTAAAATGTTGAAATTATTACAAATACGTATTTGAATAAAATTGAGTTTATTCTGATAAATTATTTTATTGAATGAATATATAGATTTAATTGTTGTATAGACATAACAATAAATGCAATTTATGTTAAATTAAATTGTTATTTGTTAGGATGGACAACGATGAATGGATTTATGACAGTATAATGTCAGAAGAAGTTAATATGGATAAAGATATTGGAGCAGACGCTGATGCGTTTGAATTCAATGAATACAATGGTGTAGACCTTGATGTGTTTGAGGATAATGTTTGTTTAATTGATTGTTCTGCAGCGTTCCAATCCAATGAGGTAGTTATTTGTATGTTAATGTATTTAAAGTTGTTATATGATTCTATTTTGGATATTAAATATGAATTATCCATTTGTGTAGGTGTTTGAATCGCGTGATGCAGTATTGAAATGGGCTCGTACCATTGCATTTGAGAATGGTTTTGTAGCGGTTATAATGAGGAGTGACACCAAAACTGCAAAAATATGAAGAACGTCATTTGTGCTGATTGGTTGTGAAAGGAGTGAAAAATATAGAGCATGGAAAAAAGGTTTCACACCCTCAAACACCACCACCAGAAAATGTCAGTGTCCTTTTAAGCTGCGGGGTAAACCAATCCCGGGAGGACAAGGGTGGATGGTGAAGCTAATTTGTGGCAATCATAATCATGAATTGGCGAAGTCATTTTGTGGACACCCATATGCTGGTCGAATAACAGAGGAGGAGAAGACCATTGTTGCTGATATGACAAGGTCCATGGTGAAACCAAGAAATATTTTGTTAACTTTGAAGGAGCACAATGCCGACAATGTAACAAGTTTGAAGCAAGTTTATAATGCAAGATATGCATACCGAACGTGTACAAGAGGCGATAATACTGAAATGCAACAGCTAATGAAACTTCTTGAACACGACATGTATATTCATTGGCATCGAATCAAGGATGACAATCTTGTACGTGATTTATTTTAGGCACATCCAAATGCAGTACAGTTGAGTAACACATATCATATGGTGTTCCTCATAGATAGTACCTACAAAACAAATAGGTATAGACTTCCTTTACTTGACATTGTTGGTGTCACTCCTACTGGCCTGACATTTTCAACTGCATTTGCCTATTTAGAGACTGAACACATCAACAATGTTGTCTGGGCCCTTGAACGGTTTAGAGGGATTTTTTTGAAAAGTGAATTCTTCCCAAAGGTGATTGTTACCGATAAAGATTCAGCCTTAATGAGTGCTGTGAAATGTATTTTTCCAGATTCAACCAATTTATTGTGTCGATTTCACATTGACAAGAATGTAAAGGCAAAATGTAAAACTTATGTTAGGCAAAGCCATGCATGGGATTATGTTATGGAAGCATGGGGAAGTCTTGTTGACTGTGCTACTGAAAAACAATATGATGAATACCTTATGAAGTTTGATATTGCATGTGCACCGTGGCCTACATTTGTTGATTACGTGAAGGATACTTGGTTGAATCCTCACAAAGAAAAATTTGTGTGACAACATGGACAAACAAAGTCATGCATTTTGGAAATATAACAACAAACAGGTAAGTTTGTTATTTGACATTACTTACATTGACATTTCCATAAGTTTATTGTATTTTAATTAATTGATTATATGACCCATATGCAGGGTGGAGTTTGCACATTCGACCTTAAAGCGCCTACTACAGAATAGTATTGGAGACTTATGCACTGTTTGGGATACCATGAACAACATGATCATCTTGCAACATAATGAAATAAGGGCATCTTTGGAGAAAAGCACGCATGTTGTAGGGCATGTTTTAAAGTTACTTTATACAAGCGACTTGTTGGCATGGTATCGAGGTATGCTTTAAACCAAATTGCTGCTGAGTATGAGCGAGTCCATTATGCAGGAAAAAACCCTTCTCGGTGTGGATGTGTGATGAGAACAACGTATGGTTTGCCTTGTGCTTGTGAACTTGCTAAGTATGTGGTTGGGAGCATTCCAATTAACAGCGTTCATTTTTTTTGGCGGAGATTAAACAAATGAAGGTATGCATGTTTATGAAGTTTCCATAACTGAAGAAATGGAAGCAATATCCAACCGTTTTGACAAGCTTGATTTGTGTGGAAAAATAACATTTAAGAGTAAGCTTAAAGAAATTGCGTACCCTGAGGCGAATTCCATGTGCCCTCCTCCTGACAAGGTAAAAACTAAAGGTGCTCCAAAGAAGAAGATGACAAAGCACGAAAGGTCTACGAGAAGGGATCTGTCATACTTTGAGTATGTAGACGAGTTTCATTCAGTGCAGAATAGTTGCTCCATGCCAAAACAGTCCAATTCTTCATGTGATGTTCCGATGCAACACGGGATGGTTCCAATGCTAGATCAATTTCATCCATTTATGCAGAAGTTCATCTTGAATGTCACCGATGTGAAAGCAGATAGTAATTGCGGATACCGTGTAATTTCTGGCTTATTAAGTTATGGTGAAGAATCTTGGTCTTTGGTACACAATCATTTGCTCAGAGAACTTGGTGAGTGGACTGATGGATATATAGCCTTGTTTGGTGGTATACATAGATTTGAAACCTTGAAGCGGTCCCTATTGGTTGATGGATTATCCGGGGTAAAATTTGTTTTCTTTAATCAT
The DNA here is from genome assembly GCA_007407185.1 of Glycine tomentella. Lineage (NCBI taxonomy): Eukaryota > Viridiplantae > Streptophyta > Magnoliopsida > Fabales > Fabaceae > Glycine > Glycine tomentella. Next base: position 31,833 of record PYAF01006225.1, on the reverse strand, counting down.
TATATGCCTTTAATAGTAACCCAATTACTACATATTAATTATATTAGAATATCTATTTTTTTACATATTACTATGAATAAATGGATGGATATTACGGATATGGGTCATGTCATTGCATCAAGATATAACGTCATTGTCGTGTCCCTTTCACTTCAACAAAGTATGACATTTTTTCCTCTAAGAAGCCAACCCCCTAGAGATCCCACATTCATCGCATTTTGTGTCTTGGTCATGTTTTTGGTAACCACTTTGTGCATGTATGACATTTATTTGTTTATTTTATGAGAATATATGAATCTGGAAAACTCATGATTGTTTCATGTTATTATTTGTACCAGGTTTTCTTAAAAGACAATTGTCCTTTACCGTTGACAGCGTTTTTGTGGGATAGTCACTATACCAGCGAAGCAAAAGATTGGCCCAAACATTACATTAGTAGAATGCAAATGTATAGTAGATGTATGAATTTTCGCACTGAACATGTAAACTTACGAGATGTGTAGAAACTTCTGAAATACAATAAATAAAGTGTTCTTTTGCATAATTGTATCAATATATATTTATAAATAACCAAGTCTGTATAACATAAAAATAACACATAAGTAATACATAAATAAGTCTGCATAATAGTAATATAAATGACTGGTGGGCTACTGAAGGCGCCTCCGCTGTGTATGTCGTGGTCGTCTTCCGCGACTGTAGACAAGGCCGTAGTCCCTGACACTACGAGCTAGAAGCAACATCTGTTGCGTCCTAGAGTATGCTTCGGAGCCCTCTGTAACCAGCCCGTCATCTATGAAGGCTTGCAATGCCTGAGCCAACCGTTGGCAAACATCATGCAAACCCATAGACATAAACAAAAAACATTACCCAATGTAATAAAATCTGCTAATGCACTGCATAAATTAATAGAAATGTTCTTACCACTGCATGTGCTGGCTCAGAAGGAGGTGCTGGATCAGAAACATGTGGTGAAGGTGGATGAACATCTGCTGAAGGGGGAGGAGCTGGATGAGAATGAGGAGCAGCTGGAACGTGTGACCGAGCCTGTGCATACTGGGTCGGAGTCATAAAAGGATGTGAGATCCGATAGAACCACTCCAAATATCCAGAAACACAGTGACTTGGATAATCTACCAAGTCACCGGTCGGTATAAGGTAATCCATGAAGTAGACCCATCGGTCGTCAACATCATCTGTGGAGGGGACTTCCGACACCGACAACTGTGGAATCTGCTGGATCTGTCCAAACTGTCTCACTACCCGGTCTGGCAAGTACTTCACGATGTGGGGACCCCATCTGATGAATCCGAAAAATATACTAATCGGCTCAAACTCCCTAAGGGCACGATGGGCATCATATGTTGTACAACATATGTCATCAGGCCTCAACCGGTCGATGCGAGCACGATAAGTTGACAACGGTAACGCCTTCGCACTCTTCCAGCGACAGGCACGCGGTTGGGTCTCGTCATACGTATCCTCTGCCGTCTCGTTGCCTACAGTCAGAAAATACTCGTATATCCAGCACTACAAATGAAAATGATGAAGGTCAGAAATAATTCAAAACATAAAAATCCAGACGCACAGAAAGAGACACAACATTACCTGTAGTATAGTAATGTATCCGGTTAGATGCTTTCCGTGGTGTTTTGATGCATAACTCAAATGCTCATACATATGCACCAAAGCACCAGCTCCCCATGCAAAGCCGGCAGCGTCATCGATGTCCCGGAAAGGCTCTAAAAACTGAACGCCTATAAGTCTCGCACTCTTGTTGGCAAACAATGTGCAGCCAACAAGATGCAACAGATATGCCCTGGCTGCCTATAATAACCATGGCTAAAAAGAAAAAAGTTACTGTAGCAGTTATTGTAGCGTGGCGCTCCGAGCGTGGGATCTGGGGCTCCGAGCGTGGCACTGTAGCAGAATAATTTTTTTCGCGATTTTTGTCGCCATCAGCGCCAGAGTGGCGCCAGGAGCGCCACAGATACTAGAAATTGGCGCCAGGAGCGCCAATGTGGCGCCAAGAGTGCCACAGAGGCTGGAAACTGGCGCCAAAGTGGCGCCAGATGCACTGGATTTTGGCGCCAGGAGCGCGGCATGTCGGTCAGGCCACCTATATAAAGGCAAAACGTGATTTTCAGAGGAAAAACACTATTCCTCTTCTTCCTTGAGCCCAGACCACCATTGTTGCACCTTAGGAGCTTCATATCTTCATTATAAGCCATTAAAACACCTCCTAATCACCTTAAAACTGGGATTGAACCAAATAAATACCAATTTCAGCCTAGAGTGGAGAGAAACCCCATTCCTTGAGCTTCTCAAGTGAGAACTACACCTTAGAGAGGAAAAGAAGCTGGTACAAGGACGCCAGAGTCAGGAGAAAGACTTCTCCAACCTTCCTTGATTGAATTCAGGTAAGAAAATCACGTCCTAACCGTTTAATTCTTGGAATGGGAGATTGGGAGAATAGTAACCAATTGACTATAGGGCTGGAATTAGGCTTAGGTTCTTTAGAAAAGTGTAGTCAGGAGGTGGTTTTGAGTAATATGGAACTTTGAAACTGAATTTGTGATGAAGTTTAGGTCTGGCTCTGGAGGGGAAAGAAGTGTATGTGTATGGGAGGTTTTATGGCCTGAATGTATATACATGCTTTTACAAAAGTTGTTCATAGGGTCAAATGAACGGTGAAAATATGATAATACTCTTGTTTTGGCTGAATTGAATCAATGTTAGTTCTTGACTGTGATTAAACTGACATTGAGTTGTACATAGTTTTAAAGAAACTCTGAAGCCTTAGTTAACCTGAGGCAGACAATTGAGAGCCAATGGATGGCCTAGTAGAAGCTGGGCTAATATTAACCTTAAGTTAGAAGACATGTATTGATAAAGGAAGGAAGAATATTTCCTTTCATATAAGCGGTTGAAAAACCGTTATTGATGCTTTGATTCATGCCTAATGTAGGGCGTGAGAGTCAGACTGTTGGTGGTAGTCACCACGAGACCGGAAGAACCGGTACTGAGCTGATACCAGGTAAGCTCATTGTTCTTGGGATTTGTTTTCCTTTCTGTGTTTACCACACCCAAGAGGGTGATGGTCTGATATGCCATGTCTTTGATTATTGTATGATATTGTTAGTTGGAAATATGTATGTAATGGTATGATGATAATTAATTGTAGTTGAACCCTGTGAGGGTGTGAGACTTGATATTAGTTATGATTGGTATGTGTAATGATTATATGCTAGTTCTCTGGCCAGTAGAATGTTTAATTAAGACCTGAGTTGAGTGGAGAGCCTTTAAATGGATGATCCTCCTCAGGCAACATGTGTGTGTGATAGTCCTGAGTGAGTGGAGAGCCCTTTAATGGATGATCCTCCTCAGGAATTTACTATAACGATTACGTGCATGGTACTTAGTTACATGTGAATATGGCATGATTGGAACGACCATGGTTAGACTAAATTACTATATTATCTCTATAACATTGAATTAGGGTAAAGGAGATGATCTCCAAGAACCCTGAGCTTGTTGAGATCATTATCTCACCCCGTTTGGGACTTATGTTGCAGGAACTGATACAGGGGTAGCAGAGAAATCCCAAGGCAAGAGGCCTGAGATGGGATAGATTGTGATCAGCACCCTAGGCATAGATATCCGAGCTTGTTGGCTCACGTTTTGTATTTTGTCTGTATCCTGATACCTAGGGATAGCTTGTATAGTTTTGAAAACTTTGTATATGATACAGTATGAAAAAGCATGTACTCTGTATATTAAACAGGTTCACCATATATGTATATAATATAGTTGATGTTTTGTTTAAGCTTCCAATGTTGGTTTATGCTGAGGTTTGTTGCATTATTCTGATACAATGACAATGTTAATATGCCGGGTGCACACGGGGTGTTACACTGCCAGTAGCCACTGCCTAGACTCGCACAACCTGAAATAAAGCTCTCGAAGCCAGGACAAGCGAACATATGCCCCGTGGCAATGTGTGGTCTCGGCTTCAGCTTCATCTACACTGACGTCCAGCAGGTCAACCAGCAGAGTAATAGCCTCTCCGACATCTATCTGCTCATATGAATGGAACACTCCCATGACAGGGATGTGCAGTAGGGAGGCAACGTCATCCAAAGTAATCATTAACTCGCCGACGGGCAAATGAAAACTGGAAGTCTCAGCATGCCATCTCTCGACGAATGCAGATAGCAATCCCCGATCTCCTGTCTCCACAAAGCATCGTATAAGCGGACTAAGGCCAGTAGCGGCCACTAACCCCTCAATCTCAGCAGCTGGCTTCCCAAATTTAGTGACCTTACGTCCATGGGAAGCCAACTTTAGCTCTGGCCGTTCCTGCAAACTCATACATGAAGTCGTTTTACAATTAATAAGAAGCAAAGATATTATCCTAAAGTACATTCAAGATATATTTATAATTACCTCTCCTAACCAGACTTTAACAACCACATGGTCCGCATAAGCAGTCAACACGGAACAGTCTTCAGGACCTCCTGGAAAACCTTCAGCACCTAGATCATCCATCGTCGGTACATCCGTATGTATATGTGGTTCCTCAACTGGAGAATCCTTAGGAACACTAACACCTGCCCGTTCTCGACGAACGGATGCTGTCGGCCTATGCCGCTCATCAGGTCCACCAATAGGCCGCTGCAAACCTCCTCTAGTCCTAGCCATAATCTAATCAAAGAATCCTATACCAGGTTCAAAAAGTAAGATTGACATACATCGTGACCTACCATGTCCAATTCTAATCAAAGAATCCCATACCGGGTTCAAAAAGTAAGATTGACATGCATCGTGACCTACCATGTCCAATTCTAATCAAAGAATCCCATACGGGGTTCAAAAAGTAAGATTCACATGCAACATGACCTACCATGTCCAATTCTAATCAAAGGTTCCATTCACAGCCATAGAAACCAATCAACAACAATTATAGTAAAACAATCTCATACTGGGTTCCACAATTATGATTCAAAGCCTTACTGACCTATAAACACCAATTCTAACAAAAGCATCCCATTTCGGGATGAAAAGGTTCGATTCACAGCCATAGAAACCAATCAACAACAATTATAGCAAAACAATCCCATACCGGATTCAACAAGTATCATTCACGAGCATAATCACTTATAAAGTTTTATTCACATGTTTGTTGTTCAAAATCACATGTTAAGAAGCACATACAATCAATACCATATCATCATCAACGGATGGATAACAATTCAAAAATGATGTTCCTAATTATTTAAAAAGCATGCCATCATCAATAATTGGATACCAATTGAAAAGGCATGCTCCAAATTATATTAAAAACCTTTTTTGTTTAAATTACACAATACGGATTAGTTAATCCGTATAAGCTATACGGATCAACCAATCCGTATAGCTTATACGGATAATCGAATCTGCACGACCTCCCTATCCCATTCCCAACCCAAAACCACCACAACTAACCTCACACCGTCGCTGTCACCAACCGTGGAACCTCCGACCACCAACAAACGCACACCAGGCACCAAATGTAGACCCAGACCCAAACCCAAACAGTTCCAGAAAATCACCAACGGAGAAGAGAAGCCGAAGGAGCGGGAGCGGAGGAGGGAGAAGAGAAAAATGAAAAGTTTTTTTAAATTAAACAGCCAGGGGTATTTACGAAATTGCACTGTGCTCAAATGGTATATAAGAAATAACCAATGGTGTATGAAGTTGCACTCATGTAATTTTTGGTCTAACTAGTTTTGCTTGTTGGTCTAATCCAATTTTTACAACATTGACTACAACTCATCATCAACAAATACAACATCAAAATGACTCTACATACACATAGCTATATAAAAACTCTTACATAACATACATCATAAACATTTGAGCTAGCAACACTAAACAAAACAAAGATCAAGGATAAAGAAAAAAAGAGAGTTACGTCTCCATACCCATCTATGTCCTCCAATCCCATCTATGTCCTCCACACCCATTTATGCAGCTATAGGGATATCGATAAAGATTAGGATATGGAAAATCTATCTATTTTTAGTTGTAGGTGATTCTACCATGTGGATATGCTAATACTAACTATGCAACTACGATGTTTGATGAGTTACTTAGATGATTATGTATGAACTATATAACTTTTAGATAAAGTATTCATATATGTTTATATTGAGGGCCAAACAAGATGATCAAGCTAGTAATTGGAGGGAAGAGGAAAGGCTTAAAAGAAAAGGAGGGAAGGAAGGACCGAAAGAGGGGTGTGAAGAAGGGGGTAAATTAGTAATTGGAACAGCCAAAAAAAGGGGGGGGGGGTGTTGAGAGAAAAAGGATCCTATAGGATAGTATGTTCGTCGTTGTCAACGGTATGAAGGTGGAAAGTGGAATATATGTTTATAAAATAATCAAAATTGAAAAGTTTCAAATTCAACTCTCTATTTCTTCAAATCCTCCAAGTAAGCGACAATCATCTGAATTTTGGTTACGCTGAGAAGATCCGGTTAAAAAAGGGCAAGATCCAACGTCTTGAACACACCTTTCTTTCGAAAACAAAATGGTACAAATTAATTGCAACCGTATGTATTGATTCATCATTTTATTTTATCTCGTTTTCGATTTGGTATGTATTGATTACAATCCTATTACCTGCATATTGATTGCAACCGTATTACCTGTCTTATTTTTTTTTCTTTTCTTTTTTTTTTCTCCCAATGTCTGCACTAAATTTGAATCATTCTGAAATTGTAGGCGGGGGCTGAAGGCCCAAGCTACACAGTAGATGATGCTCTTGTGGCTTTGGGTTTTGGAAATTTCCAAATTCTCGTGCTTGCTTATGCTGGTGTAGGTTGGGTTTCAGAAGCAATGGAAATGATGATACTCTCTTTTGTAGGCCCTGCAGTTCAAACTGCATGGAATCTTTCCGCTCATGAAGAGAGTTTGATAACCAGTGTGGTTTTTGCTGGCATGCTAATCGGTGCATACTCATGGGGCATTGTTTCAGATAAACATGGAAGGAGGTAGGTTTCTCCTTTTTCATTTGTTAGTTGCTCTGGCATATATGAAGTATTTCATTTTTTGGGGGGCGGGGAATGGCCTGCTTATCAAATCTTGGATTAGCCATGCCTTATCAAAATCTTCCAATGGATTTATATATCATTTTCTTTACTTCATAATATATAATGCGCCTCCTATTATGTCATAAATAAAATCTATGTTTCAATTTAAATGCTTTTTTTCAAGTATACTTGCCATTGTTGGTTCATTTACTATTTATCTTTTTCTTTGGCTTACTTCAAAAACTCAGGAAAGGATTCCTTATCACAGCGACAGTTACTGCTTTGGCTGGTTTTCTTAGTGCATTTGCTCCTAACTATATATTATTAATTGTCCTCCGTTCTCTGGTTGGTCTTGGTTTGGGAGGTGGCCCTGTATTATCATCTTGGTTTCTAGAGTTTGTTCCTGCTCCCAATAGAGGTACCTGGATGGTTGTCTTTTCTGCATTTTGGACTCTTGGTACAATGCTTGAGGCCTCACTTGCATGGGTAAATTTTGTTCATTTCCTTTCAATTTTTCATTAATTGCAAACATGTTCTTAAAAATTTATTTCACCCTCAGAAATGGTCCTTGGGTTTTGATACATGTCATATTCTTTTAATTTATATTAAATGATCAACAACTCAGACATTTTGCTATGTGAGCTCCAAAAAATTCCAATTTGCTTCAGGCCTATTTATAATTTACCCAAGATTCAAGAACTAAGTAAGTTGCAAGCTTTCTCTCTATGAGATGCAATCCCCCGATAGATGTGTACTTTCTTCATTTCACCTAGGAAAGTGCTAATGCTTTACCTTCCATTCTTAGAAATGTATCTTAATTTGGATAAATCTTGCAAATGTTATGACAAATTTTCTAAGTTGGATATTATTGTGGTAGTTTCTATTCCTGCTGTATGACCGACAAATTATAGAGCTGATGGTTTCACCTGGTGTAACATTCCTTGCAGATTGTGATGCCAAAACTGGGTTGGAGATGGCTTCTTGCACTGTCGTCTCTTCCCACATCTTTCCTTCTTCTGTTCTACAAAGTGACTCCTGAGTCACCAAGATACCTATGCTTGAAAGGTAGAACAGCTGATGCAATTAATGTTTTGGAGAAAATAGCAAGAGTAAATGGAAGAGAACTTCCTTTCGGTAACCTTGTTTCTGACCATGAAATTGAGTTACACAAAAGTGATAACCCTTCAGAGGACGCAAGCTTGCTCTCACCAGGAACAAATGAAGTTGAACATCCTAAAGGAACAGTTTCCAATTTAGGTGGTATCTCATCATTGTTAGTGCTTCTCTCACCAAATTTGGCAAGGCCAACCCTTCTATTATGGGCTGTGTTCTTTGGTAATGCTTTTTCGTATTATGGCCTTGTTTTGTTGACCACTGAGTTGAACGGACATAGTAAGTGCATGTCAGATAAATTGCAGACAGAGAAGTCCCAGGATGTTAAATACAAGAGTGTTTTTGTTGCTAGTTTTGCAGGTATTTTCCTACTGATTTCAGATTTTTCTTACTCGACCACTGCAGGAAAATGCGTGACTGATACATAACTTAATTTTGTGCATAGAGCTACCTGGGCTCCTCTTGTCAGCTGCGGCAGTAGATAAACTCGGTCGTAAACTCTCAATGTCAACCATGTTCTTCATGTGCTGTATTTTCCTTCTCCCATTATTATTCTATCTGCCTGAAGGCCTGACAACGAGCTTTTTATTTCTAGCTCGCATATGCATCACAGTAACCTTCACAATTCTGTATATATATGCACCAGAGGTAATGTATACTATATTGCAAAATAATTTTTAATTATCTTGTTGAATCAGAGAGTATTTGAAATTGAGGAATGCTACAATAGATTTTCTAACACTCACTCTACTATTATTAAAATTTATTGAAAACTACAAAAGTAAGAGAGACTGATTAATATGTTACAGAAATCTCCCTGCTGCTAATTAAAAATGAATTGTATGAAGTACAATATTTATTCTCATATAACATAAACGCTGGATGTGGTTTGACAGGGTGTAAGACAACAATTTTTGGTCTAATACTTCTTTATACATGACTGAAATTTAATATTTGGAAGATTTATATGAACTGCAGATATACCCAACATCAGTTAGAACAACTGGTGTGGGAATTGCAAGTTCGGTGGGCAGAATTGGTGGAATGATATGTCCTTTGGTAGCTGTGGGTTTAGTAAATGGATGTCATCAAACTGCCGCCGTCCTTCTGTTTGAGATCGTAGCTCTTCTTTCAGGAATATGTGTCATGTTCTTCCCAATTGAGACCATGGGCCAAGAACTGCGAGATAGTATCCAAGTCTAAAAAAGACCAACAACACATAAACATCATGAAAACATACATACAGACAAATTATAGCTCTGCCCTTTAAGAAGAGGAGCAGAACGGCAGAAGAGAGTTGGAGAAGAAGTAACTCTCTGCCTACTGAAACAAATTCCGGTCTTTCTCTTACTTATTGCAATTATTCGTTACCACACGTTTTGATCCTTTTTTTGTATAGTGTATTACTATTGATGAGAGCAAAATAAAATTTCGTTTTAGTTTTTGAAATAAAAAAATTTAGCAAAATAAAATGTCGTTTTAGTTTTTGAAATTATAAAAAAATTGACTCTAAATTAGTTAATGTTGGTAATTTAGCTTGACATTCGACAACATTATTTCCCTTATTTGTTTGATAGGAAATTAGGAAGGAGAAGTGATAAAAATCCATGTGCCTCAATATTCCATTTCCCTTTTCCATTGTCTGATTTTGAAAGGAAATAGGAATTTGGAGTGTTGCTGTACCAGTTTATACTCGTACACACTTAATGATAAAAAAAAAAATGTTTTTAATTTTTATATTTTCGTGAAACCTTGTGTTTACTCTTTGAAGTTTTATATCATCCAATTTAGGATTTATCCTTTACAGAAAACTTATTTTTAGTCTCTTCTTATAGAATCCTCACAAACTGCATTAACTTTTGTTTGATGTGGTAAATAGATTTTTTTAAAAAAAAAAATTGAGTAAAATGATGTGGGAAATTATTTTTTATAAAAGAAGTTATTAATATTGTTAGGTGGATGTGTGATTATACAAAAATAGATAAGATAAGAAATGAAGATATTCGACGAAAGATAACAGTATTATCGATGAGTGAAAAATATGAGAAAATATATATTGAGGTGATTTTGACATGTAATGAGATGATACCTGAATGCTCTCTTAAGAACAAAAGTTTGTTACCAAGAGATTGACACAAAGAGGGATAGAAATAGATCAAAACTTATCCGAGAAAAGATAGTTAAATAAGACTTAATAGAATAAGATATATATTGACGGGTTGTGTGTCTTAAACGGAATGAAGAAAAATTATAAGCTTGATGACGGAGGAGTAGACTATTGTTATTTTTGTGTTTCATATAGTCCTTTTTTAGTCCTTTATCCCTTTTTTTCTTTTATCTTATTTATTTTATTTTTTAGTCTTCTCGTATCAATTATTAAGTTCATATGAAGTTATTAATATATTTTTCTGAAATATATCGAACCTTTAACTTTCAAGGATTTTATTGTTATCTTTGTTTTCATCGTCGTTCCTCAATAATTATTACAAATTTGTTTTTGTGTCTTTTTCTAATTTTGTTTGTTTACTTAATGGTGCTTCCATGAATTTGCATGATAAGTTGACGGTATACTTTATTTGTCATTTAAAAAATAATGTCAACACCATTTGTGAAAAGTGACTAAAAATATTTTTTTTTGTAAAGTATAAAGATTAATTTAGATAATACGAAATTAGATGAACTAAAAACAAGATTTGATAAAAAATATATAGGAACCAAAAAGATATTATTTTTTAAAATTAAAATATTCACATACCCCTATTTTATTTTTCTTATAACACACTATATTATTCATGCATTTTAAAAATTATTTTCTTATGAGTAGGAAAACAGAAAAAAACACCAGACAAACTACTCTATAAGGAAAGAGGTCCTAGAAACATCAGTAAACAGTGGGTGCTTTAACTGGGGAGGAGAAAACTGAAAAGTAATCTGTTGATAATTTGAAGAGACTCCATTATTAGCTAACCAGTCTGCACACTGGTTTGCTTCTCGAAGAGCATGTGCAAAGGGGAGATTCCAAGCAAGAGAGCGAAAATACTGTATCTTCTTAATTAAAACAACATAAGAGTGCAAGTGAAGGTTAGATCTGAGTTGAAGCGCCATTAGAGAAGGTTAGAGCTAGCAGTCATATTTTTGTATTAAAAAAAATGCAGTGATTGAATTGAATTTAAAGAAAATAAATTAGACTATATATGAAAATAATTAGTTTTAAAAACAATTATATTAAAATATTTTAATTAAAAACTTAATTATACATAAAATAATTAATATATTTTGCAGTTTTGTCAGATTATTGAACTAAAATTATGTTTGATTTAAAATTAATTTAATTATATGATAAAAATTGTGTTTTTATGATATTTTTAATTTATTTTCCTTATGACCAAACATAAAATTAAAACACCTTATATCATTCTCTTCTGATTCTATCATTATAAAGAATAAAAAATTTCACTCAAAAATCAGTATATTTATTCTACTTTTTTCCTCTAAAATATATGGATCATTAAATCCTTTCCTTTCTTTTTACTTCCTATCCAAACCAAATGTAAAGGAGAATTCAATTGTTAATGTAGTGTTTGATTTTTTTATTTTTTTTTCTGAAGAGAGAAAGTAAACGCCCACAACTAAAATACACATGAAAAAGATACAACTAGCGGTCAGATCAACAAGCAAAAGCACATAAAGAAAATTTGGGGGAAACTCTTAATTAAAAAATCCTAAAACCAACATTTAAGGATAAAACATGCTTAAGAAGAATGTATGTCACCTCCTTGGCTTTTAGGAAAATATGAGAGCAAAACTCCTTTGTTGATGAATAGAGAAACCTAATTAATAAAAGAAAAGGAACAATGAACGCAATCTTCATATAACGATTGGATGTTGTTATATGATAATGTAATGTGTACTAATTTTATATGATTAAATTAAATTTTTTCTTTATCTTTTTAGTAAAATTTATTTGAGTTAAATATGTTTAAAATCTCTAATTATGTTAACTTTTATTTTAAGTTTTTAATAAATTTTTTGTATTTAATTTATGATATACTAAAATTTTATTTGATATTATATAATTAGGACTTTAAGTATTTTTAAAAACTTTTGATAAAGATTGATTATGAAATTAATCTTTAATTGAAATTTAGCTATATTTAAAGTTTTTTTCCCTTCCTAAAAAAGTGTAATATATAGAATTTGAATAATATTTTCTTCACAAAAATGTATATTGTCAATTGAATTATTAGATATTAAATGAATAAATTAATGAGAATTGAATCTATTTTATTTTTTTACACAAAATCTAATTTATTTTTAATTCAACTGGATCCAGATCTAAAAAATTAGATGTTAATTTTATGAAAATATATAAAAAATTAGATTAAATGACTTGTTTCATTAACCGACTATGCAATAGAAAGAATCCGCAAAACCCCCTAACTATAAGCAATTTTATTGAACACACACACTGAAATAATTTAGATTTAATTAGAAGGAGGTACTAGACCACTAGATGAATAGATAGGTACTGTTGGTTCGTAATTTGCATTTTGCTGTGCTGTGCTGTGCGGGCTTCCTCTTTAGATTCATGGCGGCAACCCAACCAACGCAGGGTCCGGATCGTACCACCGGTACCGTTTCAACTCCTTTCTCTGCCTTTTAATTTCATCTAAATTTGTTTTCGTCGAAGTCAATGATTAATTTTACAATTCAATGATAAAAAATAAAAAAATCTTGTTTTGTTTGTCGTTGATGTTCGATGTCCATTACTTTCTTAAACCTTGCATCTGGGTAAGGCATGAATTGGTGGTGTTGATCTGGTTATTTGGTTTTCTGTGTAATGAATGATCATGACACCATCGCTGGTGTTATCAGAACGCTGTAATCCCTGATGGGATGGGATCATCTTGGTCTCAAGCGTTTATAGTGTGTGTGGGTGGTTGGGGTAAGTATATCCCGCACCCGCTTTAAGTCAAGCTTCCCCGTTTTTCTGATTTCATAATTATCTACGGCAGTGACAGGGTAATTTATTTTATTTTTGTATGTGGGATCTATTACACTTCATTTTATGCTTCCATTTCTTTCCAGCAATACTGTTTTACTGCGCTGCGCCCTAATATTCACATGCCTGCTTTCCATTTGAAAGTATATTCATGTGTTTGCACGTGTGGATTTACTATCTCCAAATTTAGCTTTGGTTAGTCAATAAATTGTACTGCTACTGCCTTTTTTTTCTAAGATCATATTGTCAACTGAGCACATTTAACATGCATGCAGAAGAGATACCAGCCGAACCAGATAACTTGAAGGAGCAGGTAGTGGTTCTCTCACATATAAAAGTAGTCCTCTCACTAGATATGCCCCCTGCATATGTTATGTCATATTTTTCATTTTCATTTATCAATACCTTTGAACTCTTCTCAGGGTACGGCAATTATAGGTCATTCAAGGGAGACCACAAGTCAATCAGGATCTTTAGCTTCAGGTGGAGATTTTCCTCTGTATCCTCCTAACGTGTATGCTCCCCAAGCCCAGGCTTTCTACTATAGAGGTTAATCTTTATTTCTTCATTTCTGCAAGTCTTTTTTATTCTTTGAAAGAATTCTTACTCTATACATGGCTTTTAAGTTTTTCATATATGTGGGCAATGCTATTGTCAACTTCCTCACGTTTGTGTTACTGTTCTTGACATTTTGAAATAAATTACTGAAATGGTACTGTCATTTTGAAACACATGATAGTAATGTATGCTTGCCTGAGTTATTTATTCTTTTTAATTTATTCAGCATTCTTCTCGCACTACCAGTCATATTCAGTCATATTGCTTTCATTGTTATCCATCGTTATGCACATTTCATCACTCACAACTTTAGAAATCTATGCAGATAGTTAAATTTTAAATGTTTTTGGACTTGATGAAGTTTGTTTGTTTTGATAATCAGTTTGAGTTTTCAAAAGTGCGTGAGATTTTAAATAAAAATTTTAACGCCTATGAAGTGAGTGGAGGAGGGACTTTGTTCTTTTATGTACATAATTTAGTAAGATGCTTTTGGACACTTCTGTCCAATTATCCCCCCCCCCCCCCCCCCCAAAAAAAAAAAAAAACCAAACTAGCACCACATGTTATTATCAGAGATTTTTTTAAATTGCAAAGTGGACATTGACAATCGGACTCTCAATTGTCTTTTGGTGCTCATCTAGAAAGTGTGCTTTGTTGTGCAGTGTTTGTTTGGTAATCGGTTTCTATTGCTGTATTCTAATTTTTGGCGAGTCTGACTCCAGGTTTTGACAATGGCAATGGTGAATGGGATGAATATTCTTCATATGTCAATTCTGAGGGATTAGACATTGGATCTCCTGTGAGAATTCGGCTTCTCTTTCTTATTTATGCCCAGTTTCTGTTTGTATGTATGACGTAATATATGTTCTTTTAAACTTTTTTTAGGGTGTTTACAATGAAAATCCATCTCTTATTTTCCATTCTGGTTATGGCTTCAACCCTCAAATGCCTTATGGACCATATTCCCCAGTTACCACACCTTTGCCTTCTGTAGGTGGAGACACACAGTTATACTCCCCTCAGCAATTTCCATACACTGGGCCACCTTATTATCATCAGCTGGTTCCTCCTAGCTTACAATACCTTAATTCACCTACTCCAGTTTCACAGTCAGAGCTCACCAGCCTGGTAGGTATTGACCAACAAGTTGATAACATGTTTTTTGGATCAAGAGCGGGCTATCCATCAGTGGGATCTTTTGGTAGAGGCAACTTTCCTGTAGCACCTGGTTCCTTTGGCTTTCATGAATCCCAACAAGGATTTGAAGGATCAAGATCTGGTGGAATCTGGTCAGACTGCTCAAAACCATCAGAAAGACAGAGATCTTTGATGCCTCTATCGCCATCTGTTTCTCCACAGCCAATGGGCTCACTTGGGTCATTTGGGCTGAGTGTTGGAATGGTTTGTTCTATAACTTGAGCATAAATACACAATATGTTTCATTTTCTAATAAGTAATTTCATAGCTCTTAAACAAAAGAGCTAAACTCAAAAATGAAGAATAATATAATTTGTCTTGTTCAAACACTCTCAATTTCAATAGTAAAGAGAGCTTGTTTTACTGCTGTAATTTTTTTTTTATATAAAACAATAACACACTAAGCTAAAGATGCAGAAAACAATATGACTAACTGAATCATCCTTTCATGTCTAACACTACCTCTCTAGTTGGAGTATGTATATCATATGATCCAAGCTTCTTGTAAAAATATTGTTCTCCAAATGATTTATGAGATGTCTACAAGCTGGTCATTTGAGTTGACAAAAGTTTTGACAATGCCATCTAAATGGATTTTGTCCCTTATAGAATGTTAATAGATTTCAATATGTTTGGTTTTGTTGTGGTTTTGTTGTGCATGATTGGTTTCAAGGTAATATGTAGGGCAACTTTATTATCACACATGGGGTCAATTGTTCAGCATCTCCAAAATGGAATCTTTTGAGCACCTATTTTAACCAGACTAGCTAATAGGTTGTGAGCTGTCAAAGGAAGCTACCTAAACTTCTAGGTTTGCTTGATGATAGGAAGGCAACACCTTTTTCCAGGTCCTTTTTTAGGTTGAGGGACAGTGTATCTTCTGCCGCAATTTTACCCTTGTGTCCTCACATGTGTTCAAGGACCTTAAAAAAGGCTACCTATTGAGGGGTTGATTGGAAAGGCTGACTGAAGTGTCATAGAGTGCAGTCTTTGGCACGACAACAACTCTTAGGGGCGATGCTATGTTAGGAACTTGGGTATTATAGAGTGCCTAAGTCTCACATTAAGTAATATGGGATGTGCTTGGTAGAGCACTTAAGTGGCTTGGTTCTCCCCCCTTCATACTTGCTTTTAAGGTTCAGGTTACCCAAGTGCTTGGGTGCTTTTCGATTTATGATAGGGACTTGGATATTATGGGAGCTCAGAGGAGTACTTAAACAGCTTGGTTTCCCCCCCGAAAGCCAACTTTTAAGGGAGGTTCCCAATGTGCTTGGGTGTTTATCACTCTTCTCTTTAGCTATGACAATAATGGGGCAGTGCTGATGTTCTGTTCAAAGAAAGAAAAATAGTGCTTGAAAATAGCCACCAAACAAGATGAAGGTATGAGGAAACTAACCCCTTAAGTTGGAAGAGAGGTTGTCAGCAACCCTTTTTGTGGTGGTGTTAGTGAATGGGCACTTTGGAGGGGGGCGTGTGGTTTACACGCACTGAAGATTGGGGGAATGTGTGGCAGTGTGTATAGTGGTGGATGATTGAGATTCTTGAGGAAACTTATTAAAAAAAGGAAATAGGGAAAGTAGGAAATAAAAAGAAGGCTTAAATATGAATTTAGTCTATTTTGGTTCTTGTAAATTTTTTTTTTGTTCATTTTTAATCCCGTTAAAGTTTGCGTTTTTTCAAGTTTGGTTCTTGTAAGTTTTTTTTTTTTTTTAGTTTCCATAAGTTTGTGTTTTTTCAATTTTAATCCTTTTAAGATTTTTCTCTCTCTCTCTCTCTCTCTTTTTTTTTTTTTTCCAATTTTAGTCATTGTAAGTTCACAATATAGGGACTAAAATTGATAAAGCCCAAACTTACACAGACTAAATTCATATTTAAGCCTAAAAAATATCTTAATAATTACAAATATACTTGTAATATACAAAGAAGTTAAAGAATGGAGTTAGGATTTATTTCCCCAAGTTCTGTTACCTTATTTTGGAGTTCTCATCTTATTTTGACACCTGTCTGAATTTTATGAAGCAATTTAGAGCTTGTTTTACAAGCTTTTGCAGCTGCACAAAATTATATGAAATACTAACACATAAAGCTAAAGATATAGAACTACTAAAACGATAAGGCTAACAGAAACATCACTGTATATCTAACAAACTTAAATATACTATAACTTGATATGCCCTTGTCTGTGCTTATATACAAATCCAATAGTACCTTGGGCATCATTGGCATTCATCAGAATCCAGACTTTATTGGTTGGAAAGCAGTTTGGTTGGCAATGCTTGTATTTATGCAGAAAAAAGAGAGAATTTTTTTAGTGAATTTGAATGAAATTATGGATAAAAATAGATTTTCAGTTCTATTTTTTTTTTTTAAATGAGATCTCAAGTCCAATGATCCAAGAAGTGATATTAACTTATTCCAAAGAAATTTCTGAATTGTGGTCTTGAATGAACCATTGCTTATCATCTATGCATGGCAACAATGTGAAACTGTAGAAGTTGCCAGAGAACCACACAAATTTATATGCTGTTACATAGTGCTGACTTTCCTGTTATATGCAGGCTTCTCATCAACAGCAATCATTGTATGGGTTTGGATCTGGTTCAAACTCCTATGGTAGAGGCTACCTGCCTAACCAGGGCTCTAGCTTTGGAGGCTCTTCTATATCCAATCTTAATGATAGGAGTTGTGCTTCTCTTGAAAATAGCAGGCGGCAAGGGAGGCCAACTGCTTCTCTTTGCAATTGTAATGGTACTCTGGATATCCTTAGTGAGCAGAACCGAGGACCAAGGGCCTCGAAGTTGAAAAATCAAATTTCAGCTGAAAGTAATTCTGTGGATGGCAGTAAAAACAGTGCATCTACTGCTAAGTTCCAAAATGAATCACTCAATCGGTCAGATTTTGCCACAGATTACAAGGATGCCAAATTTTTTGTCATCAAATCTTACAGTGAAGATAATGTTCACAAGAGCATTAAATATGGTGTCTGGGCTAGTACACCAAATGGAAACAGAAAGTTAGATGCTGCATATCGCCAAGCAATGGAGAAGCAAGATGCCTGTCCTATATTTCTCTTTTTTTCGGTAATCATCTGATATTTGTATCTTTTTTAAGCGCACAAATATTATGCTACCATTTTCATCCTGTAGTGACTCTATATGTCTGTTGTCCGGTGTTTGCAGCAAACCTTGGTTCAGAGGGTTTTTTTTTTTTTTTTTTTTTGTTTTTTGGTGTGTGTGTGTGTGTTGCATTTCTGTTAAAAACATGAGAGCTTTTTGGAGAAATAACCGTCTTCCTTTGCAGTTTCCTAAGTTAGCTTTTTGAAAAAAAGTGGTTATTTCCCATAAAAAACTCCAAATAAAGATTCAATGGGTTTAGTTCTTGACCTTATATTGATGGCATTGTATTGCTTTAGCTATAATTTTATTGGGTACGGCATTTGACATCTCCCGAGGCTGATATTAGGTTTAAAATTAGAGGTGCAGTACTATAATTAATTTATATAGTTTTTCATTTTCTTTATTTTCTTGCTATTGTGTTTCTCTAACACGACTACCATGAAAAAAATTGCTACAACTATTTCCAGGTAAATGCTAGTGCTCAGTTCTGTGGGGTAGCTGAAATGGTTGGACCTGTCAATTTTGACAAGAGTGTGGACTTCTGGCAGCAAGACAAGTGGAGTGGGCAGTTTCCGGTGAAGTGGCACATAATTAAAGATGTTCCAAACAGTCAGTTTCGTCACATTGTTCTTGAAAATAATGATAACAAGCCTGTGACTAACAGTCGAGATACTCAGGAGGTAGGAATCATTGGGTCTTTCACGGTCTACGAATTTATGAATCATGCTTTTAACAGTTTTTACTCTAGTTTCCTAGCATGTCAGATTTGGGAGGATGGCAAATGTAAATGATTACTGCAGTGTGTCTCAATGAGAAGACTTCTGACAATTGAATGTTGAGCTGCCTATTGTCTTCAGAAACCTTGTCAAACTTTTAAACAACCTAAAACCTAAAATTTTTTTTTTGTCCTTTTCGTGATGTTGACCTTGGTGATTGGAATTACATTTGATAGAGCTTTGTTTGGTTCATCTACCAAGTTTACTTTTTGCTCACCTGATTTGTCTTCTAATTATTTTTCATATTATAATTCTTGTTTTTATTATGTGCTATTAAAAGTTGTTTGCATGATTGCATCCTACTGATTTTTTGCTCCTTTCTGAAATTTAAACATTACAGGTGAAGTTGACACGGGGGGTTGAAATGTTGACCATTTTTAAAAACTATGAAACTGATGTGTCCATCCTGGATGATTTTGATTTCTATGAAGACCGGCAGAAGGCTATGCAAGATCGGAAGGCAAGGCAGCAAAGCAGCATGGTGGCTACTGGATTGGTTGGAGAAAATGAACATCGGAGTTCTGCTAACACTACCGGTGATTTCATGAAGCAGATGTCAAAGAGCTTTGCTCTAGTTGTCCGCTTAGATGAGAATAACAAGGAAGTTGTTGTTGCGGATAGAGATGATTTAGTCTCTCATGGTCATGGCCCCATTGGTAATGTAGTTAAACCTGATGATGGTCAATCAGTGACTGCCTCTTCAACTCAAACCAGTTAGGAAGGCGTACCAGTTGTGCCAAGAATGTTGTTCACATATGGTGATTGAAAATCGGAATCATCCTTGCTTTATCTCATTATTTCTTTTCCAAACAAGGTAGCGTTGCTGTTGTTATTCAAGTCGATGGAGTCCGGGGTTTATAAATGAGGTGTTTACCTAGAAGAATGGGTTATATATCTTCTGCTCATTTGAGTATAGGTTTTTTTGTTTAATAATTTCGGGTTAGGATTGTTTTAGGCGTGTTTCATTTGTAAAATTTTCTCATCTTCACGAGTGTTTTAATAAAGGCAGCAAATCACCTTGAAAATACCCATCCTTATCCTTTACGCGTATTATTTGATTATGAATTTGCATTCAAATTAAAAATGTTATAGAAGTGTAATATTTACAAATAATCTCAACAAAATCTCAGGTTAATGTTATACAATTACTCATTTAAAAAAAATAATTTCCAAATAAAAGATTCTTCATTTTATACAATAGAAAAAGTATGGAAATTTAAATTTTGGATCATTTGGTTAAGAGGGGTTTTTGTGATTTGAATTTATTGTCAAATTTGATCCAAGCCAAACCATTTTTTATGTTTTGATTTGGATTAATTTATACAATTCTTATTAAAATATTATTCTATTAAAATTTATATATTTTATTTATCTTTTAAATCAAATTATATTTAAAAAATTACTAATAACAATCTATAAAACTTGTTAATATGCTAAACATTATTTATTTTAATTCAAATACATTTTTGTTTTCTTTATAGTTAATAGACGTTGATGATGTGGATGTCAATTTCACTTTTTTGTCTTCTCTATAGTTTTTGCAGTAAAAAATTTACTCTATTTTTATTTCCCACTCCAAATAAGTCTCAAAGTCATTTCTCCCTTGAAAATTAGGTATTTTAATTTTAATCTCATCAAGTCCTTCATCTTATTTCGTCTTTAGGTCTTTCTTCTCTATTATTTTCCGTATGCATTTTTTTATTCCTTCGCCTATCATCACTTATTTTAGTGAATTTACAATTTATTTCTAAATGATATTTATATCATTTTGAAAATATTAGTTTTAATTATATGATATTGTTCAAGTTTTGAATTAGTTAACCTTATTATGAATTAAATTAAATGTCATCTACCCTGTAATGGGTTTAGTTTTTTATTTTTATTTTTATTATCAATGATAATAATAATAATAATAATAATAATAATAATAATAATAATAATCTTACTAGATGATATCTGTTAGGCAGTTACATAAATCAAACAATATCACTGTATACTGTTGTCATGAACCAAATTCTAGGAAATTCCAATTCAATTTATCTTTTTCCTTCCCTCTCTTACCTCTAACTTGATAAAACTATCCTCCATCTAATCTGCCCCTCTTACTTTGGTTTTTATTAGTCTTCTCTGTCCAACTCTGTTTGGTCTAAGAAGTAACTTCACATGACTGAGTTGTAGTAAATGAATCCTTTGGTATCAACAATGTGGCAAGTTTCAAGGCATTTTTGTGCCATAAATTTCAGAAAACATGTTTTTATTTTGGAATACATTTCTCATGTAGAAGTGTGAATTTGTTTTTCAATTAGTTATTATTGTTTACTATTTTAATTTATGTGTGAATGTTCATCTTCTTCCTCAATTCTATTTTTGATTTTCATGATTATGAATGTGCTTAGAATTGAAAATGAAATAAGTTATGGATTCATTTCCTAATTTAAAATTTTAATCACAAATTGTTTAAATGATATTTCAATATAATTTGTGATTTCAATTGATTTAGGAGTTAATTTGATTGAAATGGGAAAAAAGTAGTGTACATTATATAAATTTTGTATGTATAACACTACAAAATTAAAGTGGTATACACATAAAAAAAAAAATATAACACTAAAGTAGTATATAAATGTTGCAATTTACTACGATTTTAGAAACACAAATCACAGTTTTAATCAAACCAATATGTATGAGCACAAAATCATCCAAAATAAATTCAAAAATTATCAATTTGATTCAATTTTTAGCAATTTAGTGATTTTCAATTTTTATTTTGGATTTCATAAATTTCTAGATAAAGGAACATAAGCCACTATCACTTATATGTCAATCTTTATTAAATATTTATGAATTTAAATAAAACCTAACAATATAAGTTAAAAGATAGCATATGTGAAAAAAAAGTTAAAAGATAGTAATAATAATAAAATATTTAAAATTATATATTATTAATTTTAAGGAAATTTAAAATGTATTAATTTGAAAAAAATAAAATTATAAAAGGGTATTTGATTAATTGAATACAATGTGATTTTTTTTCTAGAATTTAAATTTAAATTATTGTAAAAAGATGTGTAAATCATGTCAACGAAATTATTGTGATACATAAAAATTTGTGATTGATAGGGTGCAGCCAATCCGTGTATGATTTTTTTTTTTTTTTTTTTTTAATTTTAAGTAGCAAAAGAAAATAAGAGGTATTGGGCAATGAAAAAGAAAAGGGATAGACGAGATTGAGGAGTTGAGTGAACGAGTCTAGGAGTGGACAAAGTATATGAGTACGACGATGACGATGATGATTGCATTAAACATCTATGGCTATGGCGTTGCGGCTGTTGTTGTGTTCCTTATATTATTGCTTTGGCAGCGCAACAGATTTTCCTTCGCTTCATCTCCGTCGTCTCCATCCACTTCCTTACTGCTTTCCGATTCTATCAATTCAGACTCAAGCTCCAGGTCTATTCCTTTCCTTTTTTTTTGTTAGGAATTTACATTTATGCTTTTCTTCAACTTGCACAAACCCTTTTAATATATCACATTGCAAATACTTCCCTTCCCTTTATTTCACATTCAGTTCAGCACTTTAAAGCGACGATTTTTCAAGCCTACAGCTTTCCCAGCATTTTTTTTTATCACTAAATTTCAGTTTAAACAGACACACCCTGATACTATGAGTCATATTCATAGTTGTTTTTTTCGTTGATGTTATTAACTGGCATCGAGTCAGGTGCATAATAGGATGATTTGTTAATTCCACTCTTGCAGAAGCAGAACCTCAAATTTTGTGACAAATGCAGATTTGAAATTTTTAATGGAGATTTTGGATGAGAAGCTCGACAGTGATAAATGGGAGGATGTTCTAGATAAAAGAAACCATCATCTATGCTACAGTGTGAAATGCTGCAAGCCTAAGGTTACTGATTTTATTATTTTAACTCGATTGTAGACTTGAATTGATCATTTTTTTTTCTGGGAATGTGAACACATAACTTCCTTGTTTTAATAATAATAAAAATAAAAGGTTGTTTCCGTAAATGATCCGTGCCTGTTGTCTGACGTTTATGAAGCTTTAATTGATATATAATGAATAAAACACTCCTGTTTTGCCCTTCGCTCTCACACAATGTGCAGGAATGCCCAGGTACAGACACAAATGCAGAGTCAAACCATCCTCTGGTGCACTCTGTCCTCTAATCAGCATATTATTCTATAGTTCAGTAGTAACTTATTATGTCGAAGTATGGAAAAATAGAAATTTACTTGATAGTTTTCACACCCAAGTTATTTTTTTTCTGTTAAATGATAATAATGTCGGGAGGTTACATCCATTTCTTGTTCTGTTCTCCAAGTGTGTAATCCTAATTTTGATAGGTTCTAATTCAGTAACTGCTATATGCATATGAAAACCGAATGGTTTTGAAAATGATCTATAAACTACATAGTTGTTTCTCCATTGGTGTTGCAGAAAGGTCCCCTGAAATATTTGAGCAAGACTGTGTTCAATGACATTTCATCTGAGATGCTAAGAAACTTCTATATGGACAATGATTACAGAAAGCAGTGGGATAAAACACTGGTTGAGCATAATCAACTGCAGGTAGACAAATCTGATGGTACTGAAGTTGGTCATACAATTAAAAAGTTCCCTCTTTTAAAGCCTAGAGAATATGTGCTAGCTTGGAAGTTGTGGGAGGGGAGTGATAAAACATTTTATTGTTTTATGAAGGTAATACACCAATTATTATGGTCTTTTGTTTAATAAAATGTGAATAATTGTTTTTATCTACTGTTTAGTATTAATGAACATTGTTATGCTCCAGATATTTGTCAGTCGTGATTGCATTATCTCTCCCTTACTCTGTCTCTTCATTTTTTTTACCCTTTTATTTGAGAGGAAGAATCCATGTAGGAAAAAAATGATGATAAAATTGTTAGAAAATATATTGTCACATAATTAGAGATTCAGATTATAACTTAGAAGTCACTGTTATTTGCATGTAATACTATCCACGATTAATTATCAATATTTTAACTATTCTTTTGCCTATTTGGGGATTTATTTGTTGTTGTACACTATATACTGACATATTTTCACATCAAAATATTCTTTTTTCTCATTATATACATTTAAATAGAAGCTGTTAACCATTGCAAGACTTGGTTTGGTAGAACTTTCGTATGCCTTGTTGGTATTGGCAAACAGTTCAGCATGAGGGATGCATCCTATTCTCCATTCCTTTCACCTATCTGTTCATAATCTTCCTGTTGATATCTTTCAGATGGTGTCTGCATATTTAGACAATAGGCAAGATCCTATCTTGAACTTTTCCCTTTTGTCAACGATACTTCCAAGGGAAATACAGTGACAAAGCATATTGAAAATTAACAGAAAATACAATCTTTATTTGTGGAAGAATGTGATAATTGTGAGATTTCTTGCTAATGTATTTGAGGATGTATAAAGAATTGTTTTTATTTTTTTTTAATAGAAAACTGTTTTTTTCCTTCTCTATCCAATGATTATTTTCTTTCCATTTTTTATCATGAAACATGTTAGGAATGCGAGCATCCTTTGGCACCACGACAGATAAAATATGTACGAGTTGAGTTTTTTAGATCTGCCTGGCGAATAAGAGAAGGTATGTTCTTGGTTTATTTCAAGTTTTTGTTCATTAAACAATGATCTCTTTTTTGGGGTTGGGGAAGAGAAGGGGGGGGGGGGGGG
>PYAF01006224.1:8837-22339 GCA_007407185.1 Glycine tomentella | reverse complement strand
TTTGATGTGTTGCAAACACATCTTAGTTTTAGGATAGTTTTAGGTTATATTTCAATTAAATCATTAGGAATTAGATTAGAATAAGTTAGTTTGTCATTTATATTTTATTATATCTCATTTTATTACCAAAGTGAGTTTTCAGGGCCAAAAAGAGGAGATTCAAGCCAAAAGAAGAAGAAAAGCCAGTTGAAGGTCTCGCACGGATCGCGCCATATCCCCTGCGAGTCGTGCCACAAGCAAAATACCAAGCCCCATCTCGAAGACTCCACGCGATCCGCGAGGAAGCCACGCTACCAGCGCCATCTATTCGAATGCCTAGCGTGGACCGCGCCAATTCTCGCGCGACTCGCGCCACAAGCCCAGGATCAACCCTTCCTTGTGTAGATTTCACGCGATCAGCGTGGACTTTCACGCTACTAGCGCCGGCCATTCGAATTTACCGCGCGATCAGTGTGGGATTTCACGCGATCCACGCCACGAAGATCCTGTTTCCTAATTTAAACTTATCTGGTTCGAAAATTGGCACAGGAAGAGGCTTTGTTACCAAAATTAAACTACCTTGAAGGCAATTATAAAAAGGAGACCTCTCAACTGAAGAAAGGCACACTCTCTACACCTACACACCTCTCCACACTTCCATACATCATTCTAAACCCTTGGAAGTCAAGAATCAAGGCTAGGTCACTGCAGAATCATGTTTTATTTGACAGTTTTGGTTTCTTTGAAGCCTATGGCAGGCTAAACTGTGTATTGTGGGAAGGCCATGAACTGATGTAAACTCCTCTGTAACTTAACTAATATTGAATGAGAATTCTTGATTGTTTTATTTTACTCTGCTCCTTATTGTTTATTCTTCTTTAGAATTGATCACTCTAAGTATGTGCCGAGGGTTAGGATTCGCAATGGGGACGTTGGGATTCTAATTTCTGACCTTAGTAAAATATCAGTTGTTCATTACCTAGGGATAGGGATGCGTGGCTGCAGAACCTTATAATATAGTCTTTTACATGCTTAACTTGATAGAACTCACCAAGGGATTGGGTTTTTAATTCAGGTTAAAGGGTTAATTCGCTAAGGGATTAGGATTAACTAAAGTAGAAAAGATTTATTCTCTGAGCAATCGGAAACAGCAACCCTTATGATATAGTCTTTTATAAGCTTGATAAGAATTGCTAAGGAATTAGGATTCTTGTTAAAGGGTTAAATTGCTAAGGAATTAGGATATACTAAAATTGGAAAGATGTATCATTTGAGTGCTCAAACTTGATAAACCAGTTAAGTGAAAGAGGTAGGAAACATTGGGGATTGTGCCTAAAGAAGGAAGTTGAAGTATTACCAATGGAATGAATAATTGTAGTCAGGACGCAATTCCCTCTATTCCCTACCTCTTTCACTTAACTGGTTATCAAGTTTGATTACTCAAATGATATATCTCTCCAAATTTAGTTAATCCTAATTCCTTAGCAATTGAACCCTTTAACCTAAATCAAGAATCCTAATTCCTTAGCGATCCCTATCAAGCTAATCATTAAAAAGAATATATCATAAGGTTTGCTTGTTTCTAATTGTTCAGAGAATAAATCTTTTCTAGTTTAGTTAACCCCTAATCCCTTAGCGAATTAACCCTTTAACTTGAATCGAGAACCTAATCCTTCAGTGAATTCTATCAAGTTAAGCATTTCAAAGAATATATTGTAAAATTCTACAGTCATGCATCCCTATCCCTAGGCAATGAACAACTGTTATTCTAATCAGGTCAGAAATTAGTATCCCAACATCCCTATTGTGAATCCTAACTCTCAGCACTTAATTAGAGTGATCAATTCCAAATAAGAATAAGACAAATAAGAACAGAATAGAATAAAACAATCAAAACATTCTCATTTAATACCAATCAAGTTACAGAGGAGTTCACATCGGTTCTTGGCCTAACCACAACACAAAGTTTAGCCTGACATAGGCTTCAAAATCACCAAAGTTGTCAGATGAAACATTAGTCTGCAGTAACCTAGCTTTGATTCTAAGTAAGAACGATTTCCAATGGTTTCCAAGCCTCTCAATGGTGTTCCTTTCTTCAGTCCAGAGGCCTCCTTTTATAATTGCCTTGAAGATGGTTTAATTCCAGTAACAAGGACCCTTTTCCTCTGCATTTTCGAACTCAATCTTTTTAAATCAGGCAATAGCGTCTTTGCCGCGCGAATGGCGCAGAATTCCACGCTGATCGCGTGGATGACACGAGTTGGGATTGCCTTCAGACCTTCTGGCGCTGGTGGCACGAGCTTCCGCGCTGATCGCGTGGATCATTTGGCTTTATGGCGCTGGTAGCGTGGCCTTTCATGCTAATAGCGTGATCTGTTCGAGTTGAATGGCTGGTCCCTTGATCGTTCCCACGCTACTCGCGCTGGATTTCACGCTGATCGCGTGGCTTCTTTGAGTTGAAAGGTTGAACTTTGCTTATGGCGCGACTCGCGTGGGATCTGGCGCGATCCGCGCGAGACCTTCAACTTGCTTTTCTTCTTTCTTTTGGCTTGAATTTCCTCTTTTTGGCCCTGAAATACAACAATGGTAATGAAATGAGATTAATTTAAATATAAATAATAAACTAACCTATTCTGTCTTATTTTCCTAATGATTTAATTGAAATATAACCTATAACTAGCCTAAAACTAAGATGTGTTAGCAACACATCAAATGTCATCACCAAACTCCATGGAAAGAGTTCCGACATACACATCAATTTTGGTTCTGGCTGTCATCAAGAATGGTCTCCCAAGGATCAATGTGGAACCATGGCTAGAAGACTCATTCTTCATATCCAAAATGTAAAAATCTGCTGGAAAGATCAAATTATTAACTCGCACCAGCACATCTTCAATAAGTCCAAGTGGAAGCACAACACTCCTGTTGGCTAAGTGGATGACAACACCTGTGGGTTTCAAATCACCAAGATGTAATGATCTATAAACCGATGTGGGCATGACATTAATGGAAGCTCCAAGGTCACACATGGCATCTGCAAAAGTACAAGCTTCAATGGTGCAAGGGACAGCGAAAGTGCCAGGATCCTTGCACTTCTGTGGCAAGGTGGATAGTGGAATGGCATCAACAGTTTTGCCCTGTATCAGTGCGAAAACATTTCTGCCCATCTTCACTTGCTCATTTCCCTTCAGCTTCCTCTTGTAGGTGCACAAATCCTTCAATAACTTTGCATATTTTGGAATCTATTTGATGGCATCCAAGAGGGGAATGTTGACTTCCACCCTCCTGAAAGTGTCAAGCAGATCAAAATCAAGCTCCACCACTTTCTTCGCATAAATGGCTCTAGAAGGGAAAGGTAAAAGAATCTGTTTTCGTGCAGATTCTGTTTTGGCACCATCATCAATTTTTTTACCAGCACCAGCATCTGGAAGCTCCGTGCCACTCCTCAAGGTAATAACAGTCACATTCTTCAGATTAATAATTGGTTGTGTTGGAATGTTACTAGAACCTTGCTGCTACATCTGGTTGACAGTTGTAGCTAACTGTCCAATCTGAGTCTGCAGGTCTTGGATGGTGGCACTTACATTTTGTTGAAACTGGATGTTGCTGGTTGCCATTTGCTTCATCAAATCCTCCAAGGAAGGTCCAGAAATGGTCTGCACAGGTTGTGCAGGTGTAGGTGTAGGTTGCTAGAATTGTGGCTGTTGTCTGATATGGCTGTTGCTGTTGAGGTCTGAATGGCTGCTGTTGGTTTTGTGGACCACGACCATACCTCAAATTCGGATGATCTCTCCAACCAGGATTATAAGTGTTGGAGTAAGGATTATAGTGTTGTTGAGGTCTGAATGGCTGTTCAGGTTGTATGGCAGAAACTTTAGCAGCTTGTTCTGTTTCTTGGAGAGTGGGACATGAATCTGTTGGATGGTCAGGTGCACAACAAATACCACACAACCTTGGCTGATTGGCTGCCATCACATTCTACTGTTGACCAATAGTAAGTTGTCTCACAAGGGATGTCAACTCTGTTAATTTATTCTCCAACCTCTGGTTATCAGCAACCATGGAAATAGAAACTTCACTTGCAGTAGCCTTGCTTATTGCAGCACCTCTAGTACCAAATTGTTGATAATTGGCTGCCATGTTCAAAATCAACTACCTTACAACATGAGGAGTCTTGTCCATCAAAACGCCTCCACTGGCTGCATCTATCATACTCCTGTCCATCAACATCAAGCCTTCATAAAAATACTGGATCAATAATTGCTCACTGATTTGATGGTGAGGACAGGTAGCACACAACTTGTTGAATCTCTCCCAGTACTCATACAAAGTCTCTCCAGGAAACTGCCTTATGCCACAAATTTCTTTTCGGATGAAAGCTGTTATGGAGGCAGGGAAGAATTTCTCCAAGAAACTTCTCTTCATGTCTGTCCAAGTGTTGATAGGATCTGGTTGAAGGTGATAAGTGCCATATTTCAGTTAAATTCATGTTTCAAATACTGGAACTTATCTTTTGATTTCATTAACTTGGCTTATAAATTTTCCCTAAACCTAGTTAAATAGCACCTAGTACTTGTGTTAAAGTTGTTTTGGAAGATTAATCCAATCATGTGTTTTGTATTTTGATAGATTCTGTGGATTTTTGAGGCTTCCGAATAAGCAAAGCAAGCAAAGAAGGCTTATATAGCAAGTATGGGAGGTGCAACAAGCATTTCAGGCCCAGAAACCGACATGGCCCAAAGCTTTCTTCAACATTAAGACTTTAACTCACCCAGGCGACCAACCATAGTGTATTTTGCTCGCCTAGACGAGCTACAAGTTCCAAAAAAATATGTTAAGCTGGCCCAGGCGACCAAAACATGAAGAAAATGGTGGCCTGGGCGAGTGGAAGTAGGAAAGCCATGGATCTATAAATAGCCACGAATTTGGAGAGAAAAATTCATTCTTTTGCTTTATTCCTTAGGTTTAAGAGGTTAAATATTAGTAGTATGTAGGCTAGGAAAGTGAGAGAAGCGAGGATTAGTGTGGAGACTTTGCTGGATAGAAGCGATGATGGGGACATTCATCAATTTTTTCCTTGAGGAAGTTCTCGCCACTATGAGTAGCTAGCTTCTCTGAGGATTGGATGTAATCTTCTTAACCCTATATCTCTTTTAACACTTATGTATGAATCGTTCTATTTCTTGTTGGTAATTTCATTCGACGCTTAATGCTTGATTCTACTTGATCACTAGTATTATGAACTTAAATCCTAAGTGAGACTGGAAAGTAATCTTAGGGTTTGAACTGAATGAATTTACTCATTACGTTACGTTTCTAGGAATAAGGCATAACGTTCTGATTGCATAAAGCACGCGATTATAATTCTTATTGCTGGGGTATTTACTTCATATGCGAGGGATCGATATTCGGTAGATATTCTTAGAACTTGAATACGAGGGATCGATTCAAGAGAAACTAGTGTGCATCAATAAGGGTAGACAATGATTTATGCATGATAATATTAATTGAAGATAAAAGGATAAGAATGATGTAATCCAATCCCACTTTCTCATAAGTGTATTTCATTTTCGCTAAAGTTTAGTTACTTCACTTTACTTGCACCACCAAATGAAATCTCGCTCAACCTACTTGTACATAACTATTGAACTGTTTAATTCTATTTGGATTAACTGTGTAAGCTCAAGTCCCCGTGGAGACGATCTTATAAATTTTGAAACTTACAATGACACATCGGTGCGCTTGTCGAAAATTCCTAACAGAAGGTACAACCAGTCCTTAGCAACACCATCCAGAGAGAAAGGAAATGCCTTCATCTTGACATAATCCTCATGAATGTCATATGGTCGCATGGTGGAACACACCACATGAAACTCCTTAAGGTGCTTATGTGTATCTTCACGAGCAAGTCCATGAAACTTTGGAAGCAAATGGATTAGACCAGATTTGAGCTCATAACTAACCTCAGTCTCAAGATATTAAATGCACCAAGGTTGATAAACAACATCATGTGTAGCCAATTCTTTAAGAGTTAAGTTGTTATCGGCCATTGTATCAGCAAAATTTCCAGAATCAAGATGTGCAGAATGAGAACAAGACTTAGAAACAGAAGACTCGGAAAACACTACACTAATATCTAGAACAACACTATTAAATTCATCTAGACTACTATTATGCCTGCTCAATCTGTGAAATGTCCTATCTATTTCAGGATCATATGAATGCAAATCACTTTCGAGCCAGCCTTGCGGCTGCAAAAGGATTAGACATCCTCCCATGCTACGGTTCCCTGCGGTCCGAACCCAGTGCCGCATTAGGTTAGGGAGCTGGGCTTTTTTCGTTCCTCTCACAAAGCGAAGAATAAGGGCGCGCGTTAGAACTCCTGCAAGAAAACGACCTTACTCAACAAGAACACCTTTATTAGTAAGTTGTTTCCACTCATTGAAGATTCTATCTACAAAATAAGGTCAACGGGGGATACTCAAGCTGCTCTCAGTTCAGCTCATCAAAGACAGAATTACAGAAATAACATACAACTACCCTACCAGAAACACTATTCACAATATCTTCCGAAATGAAACAAAAATTGGAAAACTCCCTCAAACAATTTTTAAAAAATTCAAAAACACCACAGCAAATATCTATAAATCATGCTTGATTTTTGTGATATTTTTTTATGAATTTTAAAAATGATGAAAACACAAAATAAATTCAAAAGTGGTCTAGATTAATGAATTTGGCAATTTGGACCCCTCCTGACTGTGTTCATCCTTCACAGGTCACCTTGATGTATTAATTTTCTGCACATTCTGGTAAATTTTTAGTTCAATCAGAGACAGTTTGTTGTGAAATGACCAAAATGCTCCTGTGCCAAAACTACTAAACCTCCTACTTAGGGGCTGAATTTGTCAATTTTAACCCACACCAAACCCCTAAAGGGGTTAATTTTGCTTAGAATGGGGGATAAAATTCGAAAACCAAGTTTCAGAATCAAACTCTACAGGACCGAAAATTCTGAACGGCAAATTGCACCATCTATAAATAACTACACTACACTAATTCTCTCTCTACTACTACTCTGTTTTTTACTATTCACTCTATTTTTTTACAACACTACATCCACTACATCATCCACACTTCATAACGAACAATAGCAACAATGCAAATATGTAACAAAGTGCAATTGTGCAACAAAATGGCAATATGCAGTGAATGAATGCAAATACTTTTTTTTTGTTTTTTTTAATCTAATTATGAGTGAATTAAAGCTAGCACACAATGAACTGTGTCCCTGGCAACGACGCCAGTTTTGATAAGCGATGTCATATCACTTCAAAACAATTAAACTACGCTAATTCTATAGCACATGATTAACCTAGGTCGACTCAGAGACACTATCAACATGGTTCCAACTTCAATTCACTAATAAATAATAGGGGATTTTTGTCAAACAGTTTGCATACAATAAGTAAAAATTGCAGAAAACGTATAAACTAATGCAAATTGATGAGAGGTAATGTAAAACAGATTAAAGAACATCAATCCAATTCACCAAACCAGGCAATGGTAATTATTATAGTTCACAGATAATGATTCTATTGTGAAAGTTCATTCAATTTCATTAGAAGCAGTTCAATTGAATTAACTCCTAAATTAATTGAAATCACAAATCTAATTGAAATATCATCCAACTAATCTGTGATTAAAATTCGAAATTAGGAAATGAATCCATAACCTAATCCGTTTTCAATCCTAAACACATTCATAATCATGAAAATGGAATAGAAGATTGAAGACGAAAGTGAACATTCACACAAAATTCAAAATACTAAACCAGAACTCAAATTCCCATTTGTTTAGACTGGATCCTTGGATTGATTGATTGTTTAGCCTCCCATGATCATCATCAATGGAAGCCCCATGAAATTGGTGCACAAAAATGGAAGAACAGAAAACGAAAATGAAGAATAGGGAAGAACAGTTGAGAGAAAATAAGAGAAAGAGTTTTAATTCTGAAAAATTAAAAAAGGAAATGTAAATTCTGTTTTTGCTCAAATGTAGTGTAATATTCACTCCCTAATTTCACTAGCATATAGTGACTAAGTTAGAAGGAAAGAATGGACCATGAATATGCCCATCTATTCGAATTAATAAAAATCCGAAATGACAGAATTGGCCTCG
This sequence comes from Glycine tomentella, assembly GCA_007407185.1. Taxonomy (NCBI): domain Eukaryota; kingdom Viridiplantae; phylum Streptophyta; class Magnoliopsida; order Fabales; family Fabaceae; genus Glycine; species Glycine tomentella. The sequence continues at coordinate 14,179 of PYAF01006224.1, read as the reverse complement.
GCTTATCTCTTACAAACTTGTAGATTTTTTTGTTATCTTTTCAACGACTACTCATATGCTCCATTCGGAGTTTTGTAGGTCCTATACAAGGAAGATAGGTCAAGTGAGTGAAAAATCTGAAAATAAGCAACAATTAGCAATTAAGCCCACTTGCTTGCCTAAGACAAAAATTGAATTAGAATGGGAAAATAAAAGTTCAAGAGAAGTCAAATAAGCTAAGAAGAATAGAAAAATATTTAATTAAAAATGCAAAAATAATTAATCTAGTTTACATTAAAACTAGATTAATAGAAAAAAGGATTCAAAGTTTGGTTTCACATAAATCAAGTAGTTAAAATAAATAAAAATAAAAAAATAAATGAAAAGTTTACATTAAAACTATCTACTTATCATATTCACATTAGTTACTCATTCAACAAAGTTTCTAATTTTTTGTGTAAAAAAATTAGCATTTCTTTTTAGAATTTATATAGGCACCATTACCAACAAAGGAGATCAGATAAAGTGCTAGTGTGGTGAACTAGATATAAAAATAATGAAATCTATGAAAATTTATTTATATATTTTAATTTTTTGTGAAAGAGACTAGGTAATTGAGGTTAGAAGGGAAGTAAAGCAAAAAAAACAAAAAATTAAATTTGTCACATTCACCCTACACATTCTTGATAATAGATAATGTTTTTTTTATACAAAGAAATTCCAAAATTAATTTATGGACTGTTTTAAAAAAATTTAAATTTGAAAATAAAATTTTCGTAGAAAATTAATTTTCTCAATATATTTGAATAAGATGTTACGATCTCAATTATCCCTTAGTTTACTTTCATTAAAAAATTACTTATGTTGTCTTTTATTTTAATTTATTTTTTTTTGAAATTAACTTTTTCAAACACACAAAAATCCTTAATATCATCTCTAAATGCAAAAAAACAAAAAAATCTTGCACATCACTATTTTAATCTGATTTGAATAAATTTCATATGATAAGGATTTTCTTTGTCACCATCACATTGATATGAAATATTTAATAGTTTTACTCATAATTTATCTTGATTAAAAAAATCTAATTGACTATATTTAGTGGGATCGTCTCTCTCTATCATTTTTTTTCATCCACAAGGAACTTAAAACCTTACTTGGCCAACATCAAGTTGATTGACAATGATCTTCTTAATACATTTGAAATTATTTAAAAAAAAATCATTTTTCTTATTAGCATCTCTATTTTTTGATTCCTTTATTAGCATATCTATAATGAACACATTAGAAATATATTGTTTTCTACATTACATAAAAGTTCAAATTTGTTATTTTCTTAATTTTTGTGTGATTAAAATAACAATATTCAAATAAATTATTTAATGGTAAAAATAATATACTGCTTTCTAAATACATGTCTATAAAAATTAGCACAATAAAAATGCAGATACACATGTACAACAAAATTAGATAACATTTGACTGAAACTGAATATTGCAACATATCAATTTTAATGCAATAAAATGCAATAGCATAATTGAAATATGGACACATAGACATTATAGCACATGTATTTACACTAATATATTATAAAAAAAATAAGGCAAATTTTTAAAAATAATACAAATTTTTAAAAAAATATTTTGAAATTTGGTGCTGTTTGGAAAATATTTCAAAATCTGGGGCAATCAAACACGCCAAATTTGGGCGTGTTTAAACACACCTAAATTAGGCGTGTTTTCCTTGGTTGTGACATGTGTCATGCATGCGTGGTGTATATAAACTTCGAACGATCATAACTTTTGATAGGAATGTCCGATTGAGGTGTACTTTATGTCAAAACGTTCAAAATTGAGAGAGGAAGGCCTGGCAAAGAAGGGTATTTTGTCAACTATTTTTTCCAAAATATGTCTCTAAGTACCTCAAAATTAGGATTTAATTTTCAATCATCCAAAAATTTCCTTGTTTTTTACTTTTTTAATTATTTAATCAGTTAATTTAATGCTATTTTTTATTTTTTAATTACTTCTCTTAATTTCGAGTGTTTTGACATATCGTATACCTCGATCGGACATTTCTATCAAAAGTTAGACCATTTGAAGGACATACACCATCAATTTATGCATGCGTTTTGACATATCGTGCTTCAAATGGTCTAACTATTTTTGTAATATATCAGATTCTTTCATAAACAATATTTTATATTAAATAAGAAAATTTATAATTGTTCTTATTTCGATGTTCTTAATTTCCTTTATATTAAAATACATGGGGCTTGAACTATAATTTAGCCAATTTTAATTTGATCCGAAAAAAGGAAAATACTCAAGAAAATTTATAATTGAACAGATCAAATGTCAACTTGAGTTCTTTTCGAGATATTTACACAATTGCTTAAATAACATTTCATTCTCATGATATTTCTTCATACATTTAATAAAAACTTATATTAAAAATTAGTTATATAAAAAATCCAAAAAAATATTAAACAAAACCATATAAAAATTAAAAAATTATATTAAATAAAATAATATTAAAAATTATAGAAAATATATTAAGAATTAGATATACCAAAAATCCAAAATATATTAATTAAAATCATATAAAATTAAAAAATATATTAAATAAAATAATATTAAAAAAAGTAAAGAAGATCATATCCATGATGAAGATCGGTTTAAAAATACTTTAAAATTAGATAAAATAATAATTAATAATATTAAATGATATTTTATGTCAAAAATTAAAACACTCTAATTTTTGTCTCTATTTGAGTCGCTAACAGTTTTTGCGACAGAATATTATAGTCGCAAACATAAAAGAAAATAGAAAAGCACATTATTCTGTTGCAAAAACTGTTAGCGACCGAATTAGAGACCGAATTACTGCCCCAGATTTCAAAATATTTTAAAACAACACCAAATTTCAAAATATTTTTAAAATTTTTATTATTTCTAAAAATTTGCCAAAAAATAATGTATCATATTCAATCAATTTATAATTAACGTTTATTGATTAATTAAACATAGTTAATCCAATAATTCATGTACCAATTATATGATGGACTCTATCGTAATGATATATTGGTGGACCATCATTTAATAAGGTTAAATAAATATTATACAAAATTTAACGTACCAATTCAATCAATTTATAATTAGATTTTTTTGATTAATTAAACATAATCAATTTAATAATCCATGTACGAAAAATGGTCTAACTATCTTGCATGCTGATAAGTGCCATATTTTAGTTTTTTCAAGATTATAATGTTGGCACTTATCTTTTGATTTCAGTAAATTCTCTTATAAACTTGCCCTAATCCTAGTTGTTTTTTTTTTTATTTTGTACATATATAAATGTTGTTGTTCACATTTTGGAAGATTCATCCACTCAATTTTGATGTTTCGATAGGTATCAAGTGTATCCGTGGCATCTGAAACAACGAAGACAAGAGAAGAGGGAAAAAAGGTCCAAAGAAGAATTTTCTTGAAGCCAACAACAAGCTACTAATTAGCTCGCCTGGGCGAGTTAACCTTTCTTCAAAGCTAAATCACAACTCGCCTAAGCGAGTAAATCACTAGTAAATCACTCGCCTGGGTGAGTTAGCCTTTCTTCAGTATTAAGTTTCAACTCACGTGGGCGGGTTTTGTTGACCTGCTCCACCTTTTCCTATAAAAGGCCATGCAAGGAAGGAGAGAGACACCAAGAACGTGAGGAATAGCCATGGAAACCTAGCGAGAGGTGAGAGAAGATAGAAAAAGAGTGGAAACTTTGCAGAAACGGGTCGGGGATTGTCACCTTTGTCATGTCTTCTATTGATCTCTTGCTCTACACAATGGTCGGCTAGTTTCTCCAAAGGATAGGATGTAATCTTCGTACCCTTTTGTATCTCTTTTAATATTTGATATATGTATGAATCTTTTCTACTAATTCTGGTGACTTCATTCTGTTTTTAATGCTTGATTCTTCTTGATCATTAGTTTCATGAAATTGGATTCTAAGTTTGATTGGAAAGTGCTCTTAGGATTTGAACTGAATGATTTTACTCTTTACGTTACGTTGCTAGGCATAGAGCATAACGTTTTGATTGCAAATAGCACGAGATTATGATTGTAATGCTGGGTTATTTACTTCATATGCGAGGGATTGATATTCGATAAATATCCTGAGGATTCTCGAATGTGAGGGATTGATTCAAAGTGAATTAATATGTGCATCAATAATGTTAGAGAATGATTCATAAGTGTAAATGTTAACTGGATATTGAGGGTATGAATGATGAAACCTAATCCTACGTTCTCTTAAATTAATTAAATTCATTTCATTAGTTTTCAAAATTTTCCGTATTTTCGACACACTAATACGTTATTTTTGTTATTTCCGTAAAACCATGAAATTTCGATTATATTTGTTGTACATAACTATTGAATTGATTACTTTCATCTAGGAGGATTGAGTAGCTCAAGTCTCTTTGGAGACGATCTCTTTATAAATTCTTTAACCTGTGACGACATTGGTACGCTTGTCAATAGTCTAACAAGTTTCTGGCATCGTTGCCAGTGACTCGAGTCGCTCACTCAGTTCTTTCAAATTTAATTGTTCAATTAAATATGACTTTTTCCTTATTTTCATTATTAATTTTGATTTTGTATAAATTCTCTTTTGTTATATTTTCACTAACCTCGGTACTTACAAGTTATTGTAGTTGTTCTTTTTCTTTTATGAGAGGTAAATTTCCCGTAGATAAATCATTATTTAATCTAGAAATTACCAAGACTACAAAGGAAGAACATAAAGAAAAAGAAACAAACAACCAATAAGTCACCGAGTGAATCTTTTTCTATTTGATTCACTTTCACTAGTAAAGCCACCTGTAAATTTATATTATGGCTAAAAAGGGGGAGAAGGAAATAGACCACCAAGGAGGACTCTTGGTGACTATGCTTACCAACAAGGACCAAAACATTACAACAACATAGTCATCCCTCCTTTCAGTAACAAAGTTGTGGATGTTAAAAAATAAAGGAACACTCACAATTAACCAAGAGGGGGGGTGAATTGGTTAACCTTGGAAATATAAAAATTTTCTTTCAATATCAGAGCTTAAAATCAGAGTTGGAATGCCCTTAGGATCTTTATCATAAACCCAGAATGAATATCCTTATCCAAGATCAATCCAAGACTTTGTAATGCAGCCAAATTAAGTATACAACACAGAATTCACACAAGGATAAACATACAACACAGAATTCACACAAGAATTAATAAAAACTGCAGAATATAAATCATAAGACAAGATTTATACTGGTTCACCTCAAAACTTATGAGGCTACATCCAGTTTCTTCTACTCAACACTAGA